>JANHGC010005193.1:55755-67338 GCA_027560395.1 Boaedon fuliginosus | reverse complement strand
AATTAACTTTTTGAAAAAGGGGAAAGAATAGAACTTAATGAGCAATATGGTCATCATTTTTCGAGTTCTTACCCATTCTCCAAATGCACCAAACAGCTTTTAATTGAAGAGAATTAGATTCCAATGGCACTTATAAAAGTATTTACATTAAAATGCCTCCCCCTTTAATACATTTTTAAAAAACAGCAAGCCAACCCTCTCAAAGGTAGCTTCTTCATAGCGCAAGAACAAGTGTATTTTAACAGAAAATTGGCTTCGGGGTCACATGAAACAGGAATCCTGTTTTTGCATTGTGGAAAAAGTGTGCTTAGGATCACACGCAAGACAATCTGGATTAACGCAGGCCACTGTGGCAAGAGGTGGTAGACCAGGAATGTCTAACCTTTTAAGACTTGTGGACTTCAATTCCCAGAATTCCTCAGCCAGCAAGAAGGGACTTCAATTCCCAGAAGCCTGGCTGGCTGGGGAACTCTGGGAGTTGACGTCCACAAGTTGTAAATTTGTCCAAGTTGGACACCCGTGTTGTGCAGGCTGTCAAAACCTGCCAGACAGAAAAACATTTTAATTCCCCCAGGAAATTTTCTATAATCCCAGGATTTCCTCCCACAGTAGAAGCTCTGGTAGATTTATCAGAGCTTTCCGAATAATTCCAGACCATGATTCCATCGTGGTTTCCTAGAAATACGCAATTTTATTCCTAGCGGCTGTCCCCAAATTCCAGAAATATTAGTGACGAGGATCAGAGGAATTAATCAGAGGAATGATCTCATTCGTGTCAACAATGACTGATTAATGTTCCCCCTTTAAAAAAAAAGAGAGAAAAAATCAAAGGGGCTTCTCCTCCCAAGGAATTATACGAAGAACTTGAAAGATTTTGTTAAGAGGAAAAATAAATAGTTCTTGAAAACAGCTACAAGCCTGTTCAGAAGCAGCAATCGAAACAGTTCTGGTCAGTTTCAGAAATTAACCTTAAAGGTGCTCGCGAACGGAAGAAAACGCCTGCTTACAAAAAGGTCCCATATTTGCGAAATCCAAGGAAGAGGCGCAAAGAGTCTTTATAAAAAAATATTTGGCTGCAATTGGAAGGCAGAAAAACCAGCGAGGGACGTCACCGTACATGATTCGTTTTCAAACCACGCCCCGCCGATTTACTGCCGGGAGCAGCCAGGCTCAGGCGACGTATCGATCAAAATGCAAAGAAATGTCTTGGAAGGAGAAAGGAGTGAATTTGTAGCCGTCGCCGGTGTAAAACTTGTTCTGGAATTCCACCCTGAAACAAGAAATAAAATAAAATATAACAAAACGAACATGCTAAATCTGAACTCCCGAGATATTTGGACGTTACTCATCAGGATTGCCATCCTGTAGTAAAATGCACTTTTGTTAACAATGGTTCTGAGGGTCTTTCTCTCTAATCCACCAAGTTGGGGCTGGCTGATGGTTACTTTCAAACCGAGCATTTTCAAGGTCCTGAAAAGAAAGATTTCTATCTTTTCCGCTGCTGAGAAAACTTCCATTTCTTATACAGAATACCCAACATCTATTTCTCTCAGGGCTGCCCAATGTCTGTATTAACCCATAAAGTTAAACTTGTGTAGTGCAGCTGTAATTTTATTATTCATCCTCCTTACTACCTTCTTAACTCCCTCTTTTATTGGTATATTATTATTGTTGCTGTTGTTGTTATTTTCTGTTGCTTTGCATGTACACCGAGAGCTTCCGTACCGGAGACAAATTCCTTGTGCGCCTGACCACGCTGGACCAACCCAAGGATTCCATTCAGCCCAACCTAAAGGGTCTCATAAAAACTCTGGGCCAGGAGGGTTGAAAGAAAGCCACCTACCAATGGAGCCGTACGGCGTGCAGGAAAGCCGAGAGGCCCTCCATGACCAGGAGAATGAACACGGTGAGGACCATGAATAAGGCCGACAGCGGGACCAAGAGGAAGATCCCGTAGGTTGCGTCCATGTGAAGGCCGAGCTTCATGACCATCGCCCAGAGCACTTCGGATAACTCTAAACGAGAGACACACACACGTCACGCAGAAGCCCCCCTTCTTTTATGTGCGAGACTCAATAAAAGGACCCTGGGCATGAGTGACTGAAAATGCTCGAGACGGGATGACCGTTTGTCTGAAATGGCACAGGGCTTCCTGCCTGAGCAGGGAAGGGAGGGTTGGACTGGATGACCTCCCAGATCCCTTCCCAACTCTTTGTTATTCTGAGGCAACAATTTAACCACCACCAGTGGCGAAGAACGTTTTCTCTTTCCTGGTCTTCTTTATTGACACCTTTAAAGCAAAATGCAGGCCGCCCTTGACTTCCCACCACTCGTTTCGTGACTGTTCAAAGTTTACAACAGCACCAGGGGGGGAAATGTTACACCCTCGCACTCATCACCACTGCAATGATCCAAATTTGAGCCCCTGCGGGCGTGTATCGCTTGACGCGAATGAAGCCTCTGCCCCGTTTGAAAGGCCCAGCTGTCACTCACAGCAAAGCTTGCTATTCATTGATTGAATATGACTGATGATGGATGGGTCAAATCCCTCCCCCCACCAGGTACTTACGGGCGTGGGCTAAACTGAGCGCCCAGAGCCTCAGGTAGGAAGCGGTGTTGGAGATGCACCCCAAACAGTATTCGATGCTCTGGATGGCCTGCTCCATCAAGGCCGCCGCAAAGCTGAACTGAAAAGAGACGGCGCGTTAAGTGGGGCTGCAGACCCGGGTGCAAATTCACAACCCGCAGCCTTCAGCGTGGGTCCCCTGGCTTTGGGGGAAGACGAATCACTTGGTTAAGGAAGCGGTTGTGGAAGCGAAATATATCATGTTTTTTTTTTCTTCCTTTCCTTCCCTAATGTATTCAGAGCTAGTCCTTGACTTACACCAGTTCGTTTATAGTGACCTGATGGCACTGAAAAAAAATGTGACCTTTTGTCAGAGTTAGTGACAAAGAGGAAACTCATGAGACTTTGGCCAACTCATGAGAAGGAAGGACTCGCTGGAGAAGAAAAGCCTGATGCTGGGAGCGATGGAGGGCAGAAGAAGAAGAAGGGGATGGCAGAGAAGGAGAGGGCTGGAGGGAGTCCCTGAAGCAGTTGGGGCGAGCTTAAATGGATTCCGGGGGATGGTGGAGGACAGGAAGGCCTGGAGGAATGTGGTCCAGGGGGTCCCCATGGGTCAGACACAACTTCACAACTATCATCATCATAACATAGGCCTACCCAGCAGCCCTGTGCTGCCGGACGTGATCAAACGAATGGAAGCGATTAAAAGATTTTTTTAAAAAGAACCCGATTCTGAAAAGACTCGCGATGCCCACCTCTTCCTTGTCCTCGGTCTTCCGTCTGGTGTTCAACGGGCTGGCTCCCTCTTCCATTTCACAGGCTGTCAGGAGAGAAATGTCTTCTTCGCTCTCCTTCCGTACCAAGCGATAGCCTTTCTGGAGGTGGGGGGAGAGACAAAAAGGGGTGTGCGGTTTTAGGGCGGTCCCTGAAGCGGATTCATGGGTGCGTTGTCTCTTTCAACAAACCACGATGAAGCATCTCCCAATCCGGGCCCGAAATCAGGACCAACCTCTTAAGGGCCGCATCGAAACACAAGGTTAAGGGCACAGCGAAACGCACAACGTGCTTTGTGGGATTGTAGCCAGGGGCTCAGTCTTGGCAAAGCATCTTTCCCTTCAAATAGAACATTTTTTTCCCCACCCCTCTATTAATTCGATTGGGGGCTCTCTACGCTGACCTGAGAGTGCCCTGGCGTGCTGCAGGGTGCCAAAAAAGAAAAAGAAATCGTCCAGGAAAAAATATACAACTGACTTTCCTGGTACTTACCCTGTAGGAGGCAAAGCTTTGGCTGCCTTTGCTCAACCAGTACAAGTAAAGCGGTTTCCCCCAAAACAGAACGAGGACAGACAGCACAGCCACGACCAGCAGGCATTTCTGAACGATCATCTGTTTCGAAAAGAGAGGAGGCAAAAACGACACGGCTGGGGGGGTTTTGTTTTCGAGGGGGTTTAAAAATGTGGGTTAGACACTTCAAAGCAGGGAAAGCCCCGTGAAATAAGGATTCTACAACATTATGGAGCTTAAAATATCAACCTGGCTAGTTGTGTTTTTTTAAAAAATGGATGTTTTATATTTTAGCAGTTTTGACAAGGCCGCAGTGTTGTCTCAAAAAAGGTTTGCGTCCCAAAGCAATCAACAAGGCTCTCCTACATAATCCATTTTCTACTGGACTGGGTTAGGTTTCTAAGAAGCTTACACCTGCCACAGGGAGCCTGAAAAACCTGCATTTTTAAAAACATTATGCCTATACTTGTAGCAACTCCCTAGGGTTTAGATGACTTCTAACACAACACTTCAGTTATTTCTTAAGGGTGTATAAAATTCAGGCTCAAGTCTCCAACAACTGAAGAGTTACCCGAGTCTGTTTTAATTTGCTTCCATTTAAGGCCTGTTTATTTCAACCGAAGGTAAAAAGTAGTGAAAAATAAGAGAGGGTTCCGTTCTCAGGAGGACCCACCTGCCCTGAAAAAAGGACTTGGTTCTTGTGGTCGTGGAACAGAAACATGTTAATAAACTGAAGCAGGATGCTGGGGGCAGAACTGGAGTTTTCAGCGCCGTAAGCCAGCCATTTGAAGACGATCATGAACACCAGGTATCCGAAAATAGACAGGATGAACAGAAGCTGAGGAATGAACACTAAGTAAATGTTGTACGTCTTCCTGAAATGCCTGGAAGAAGAAGAAAAGGAAGAAAGAAAGAATGAGTGACTTTATTTTTTGTTTTAATTTTAAAAGGGCCCTTCGTAGGATTCTTTCATTCGGGGTAGAGTCGGGGCAACTGGATGGAGCTGAGCGTTTACTGGCTGGATGCCCTTCCTGATGCCTATGTGGTGTTCACAGCAGATATTTTTTTTCTATGCTCTGGGAGAGAAAAGCCTTAAAGGGGAAGCGTTTCATCCAGAAAAGGGAAAAGGACGTTTCCTTTATGAAATTGTATTTATTTATTCTGAGACTGATCTCGCGTCAAAGGCCCAGCCAAGCCCACCCACCCCCTTTACTCCTCCTCCGGGCCATACTCACACGTAGTTAAAGCCCCCCAGGGCGATGCCGAAGACCATGTGCACCATTCCGATAATGATCGACATTTTCATTTTGAAGGAATTGAGGAAGGTGAGGCGGTTGCTGGCAAGGCTCCACATCTGGAACAGAAGAGGAACAAGACAGCCTGAAGGAAAGATGCGGCTCAGAAGACTGGGAGTCCTCAATTTACAACACTCCCGCAAACACTGCCTGAAGTGACAACCACACTGGAAAAAAAGTGAACTTATGGTTCCTTCCCCCCCACCCCTTGAGCTGTTATCAAAGCCTCATCAAAAAAGGGCTCCTGACGGACAGCAGCGGCTCGAGGGAAGTCACTCACCGGATCTATGCCGAAAGGGTAAGGGCCGGTGAAGACGCCGGTCGCGTTTGGATTCAGAGCCACAAACGGATTCGTCAAGTCTGCCTTGCTAGAACAATTTCAAAAACGAAAGACAACACGCACAACAGAATTAGAAGTCGAGAAGAGACCTTCTGAGCACCCGAGTCAGTCTCCTTAACACCAACAGAGCCGGGGTTGGCAACTCAGGGCAGGTTTACTCCCAGAATTCCCCAGCCAGCCATGCTCTCCCAGGAATTCTGGGAGTTGCAGTCCACAAGTCGTAAAGTTGTCGTTGCCCACAACCATTGAGAGGCATTTCAGAAGGCCTTAAGGGAACTGACCACTTGGAACGGACGTCCGCAGCAAAGAACGAAGGGCCGGTCAGCAGACTTGACTCTTCAAACCTCTCTGGGTAAAGAGGGAGCTCGGAGATCGCCCAGAAGGGAAACTCAACACCGGTTCACAGCCCCACAACTTACCTCCAATCCATCCCAGGCATTTCTGACACGTGCCATCCTGAGCTGAATATAACCAAAGATTTGGAAAAACAGTCGTTGTAGATCAGGCCGGTATAGATGGAGAACAATCCCATCAGCAGGATGATGTATCGTCCTTGAAAAATCATCTTCATGATCTGTGGGCAGGAGGAGAGAGGCTTCACTGTCTCCAGAGGAAGCTCGGAGACGGGGATCTGCCTTACAAGAGAATCGCTGCAGCTCAGGGCTGGACCGCTACTCTCTGACGTTTCACGACCTAGCTAGGTAACATCATCAGTGCTAAAAGGAAGTGGGGGTTGCTCTCTTGCTTATGGACAGATGGCTTGCCCTGTCAAGTTTTAGTGGGCGTGTTATGTTCTTCTTAGTAGTAGTTCCTTGATTAGACTGTTTACTGTTTGTCTCATTTGGTGGTTGATTGGGGCAGTACAATAAACTTGATTTACGGGTCATGTAACGTCTACAATAACATCAGTCCTGGAGATCAACTCTGACTGCTCTCTAGAAGGCCAGATCCTGAAGAGGAAACTCAAATGCTTTGGCCACTTCATGAGAAGGAGGGACTCCCTGGAGAAGAGCCTGATGGTGGGAGCGATGGAGGGCAAGAGAAGAAGGAGGGGATGGCAGAGAAGGAGGGGGATGGAGGGAGTTCCTGAAGCAGCTGGTGCGAGTTTAAATGGGACTCCAGGGGATGGTAGAGGACAGGAAGGCCTGGAGGAATTTTGCCCATGGGGCAAAGACCTTCTTCCTTCCTTACAGATACAACAGTGAAAAAACAGGATTATTTTTTTCCCCCAAGCAGCAAATGAACCCGAAGAGCACCAGGAGGCCCACACAAGAGTCCAGGTTTTCCATACCTCATCTTGCGACCTCACAAGCTTGGGGTGTTTTTCGAACAAAACCAGGACCAGCGCGAAGAGGAACATCAGGAAGCCGTGTCCGCAGTCTCCAAACATCACAGCGAACAAGAAGGGGAAGGTGATGATGGTGAACAGAGCTGTGAAATTCACACGGGTTTATTCATGTATTGCGGCTCCATGCTGCCCGTCTCACTGCCGAGAGATTCTTCCCCGGGGCGCATGGCTGGCTGGGCTGGGGAATTCTGGGAGTTGAAGCCCACAGGTCCTTTAAAAGTTGCCACGGTGGGACCCCTCGGCTTTACAGGGAACCCCCTGACTCTAACACAAAACCCGCTTGAGTTCCCAAGGCCGCAGGGAAGGGAAGGCAGGCCCAGAGGGCGCAGGTGGGAAAGAGCCCGGTATGGACTGTAGACGCCCAGTTCGCTCTTTTTCGAAAGGGACTCACCAGGGTTGACTTCCCTGTAGTTGCCAATCCCGTAGACGTCAACGATGTCCTGGAACCCCGAGGTGAATTTGTTGGTCCGGATCAAAGTCGGCGGCGTTTCTTTGGTCGGAATGGTGTTCATGAAGGAAGGGACAGAAGCGCCGCTCTCTCTCTGGTGGCAGGAGAAGTCAGACAAACCCACAGGGTTACGTGCTCGGTACCAAATTTAACGCTCTTGGTGGGGTGGGGTAGCCTCCCCCCCCAAAGGAGCCGAAGCAGGGACGGGGGAGTCAGCCTTGAAGCTGGCCTGGCTGGAGCCATATTGTCCGCTTCAGCGATGCCACACTGGAGTTGAGGGTCAGGGAGGGGGGATTTTGAGAGAGGGGCTTGTGGTAGCCAAAACAAAGCACTTTCTCTTGGGAACCAAGGACATTCTCCCTCCTGGTTGGGATGCCACCCGGCTGTCGGACTGCACGGGGGACTGGACCATGCAATGGGATTGTTTTGAGAGAGTAGAAAAATCTTTTACTTCTAATAAGGCGAAAACCGCGGGAGTTTTCGGGGTCGGATTCGTGCCAATGTGATTATTTCCAAACAATAGCAACGTTTGAGGAGTTCTGCTTGCAACAGATCTACAACGTGGAACCCTGACACGCGAAGCGGGGGGGGGGAGGGCTGGACTTACGGATCCTTCGTCCAGTGCGCGGCGCATGTTGGGGAGGTCGGCCAGTGGGCACCAGACCTCCGCAATGAGGCATTTGTTGGTGACGTCGAAGCTGCAGAGATTCAGCACGTGGTAGATGGCCTTCATCTTCTTCACCTGAACGTCCCAGGTGTAGATCGATTCGGAAGCTTTGCACAGGACTTGCCGTAAATAATCTTCGGTTTTGTGCAACACCTTTCAAGGGGTTAAAAAAAAAAAAGAAAGGATGTTTAGTAGGAAAGGCCAGGGTTAACCAGAAGGGAGCATTGGCTCGGAACAAATACACTGCATAGTCATGTTCATTCCATTAAACCAGCGGCCCCTTCTGCTCAAAAAACAAAAAAAATGGTGTCAAGCCTGAATTGGACTAGGTGCGGGATTCATATGAACTCAGTTTGGCACACCTGAGACTGGGAGTGGGGAGAACTGGGGTGGAGGGAGGAGAACTGGGGTGGAGGGAGTTCCAGCCAAAACAACATTGCTAGACAATGAGTCAGCTGCTTTGTTTTGGAAAATCTCGTTTTAGGGACGTGGAAAGCTGGGAACCTTTCAGTCCTGGCTTTCTACCAGTTAGTGCCAAGATGGTGTGTCCCAATAAATTGGTTCTTTGAGGAATTGAAATGCCTCGGAGTTCGTTTTAGGATGGTTTGCATTACTTGGAACCTGACCAATGGATGGTGACCGCCACTTTCAACTCACAATATGAAGATCCTGGATGCGAACCCGGAGCCCCTCCATGACAGTTCGCCGTTCCTCTGGAGTGTTGGGATAGGGGTAGATGTGACAGTGGTAGCTGTGACACAAAGAAAGGCATTGAAAAAGCCAACCTAATTTTGCAAACATATCTCGTATCCTCGTATCTTCAGACTGCAGCTATCAGTTTTACTGTACATGAAGTCCTTGACTAATGACCATTCATTTAGTGACCGCTCAGTTACCCCAGAACTAAAAAAAAGTGACTTATGACCATTTGTTACATGACTACTGTCAGCTTTAGAAGCTATTTTTCTTAGAAGCTTCCACACTGCCACATTTTAGTGCCTGGGAAATTGGGAGGAGCGATTTTAGAGAGAGGGGAAAGTTTAGACGTAACAACCTTCTTCTTCTGAGTCAAGGCCGTGCCATCCTGCACCTGGGATTGGAGAGGTTGAAGGAGTGTCTCCCATTGGGACGACCGGGGATTGGAGGACTTGATGGGTGCAGGGGATGGGTTTGGGATTTTCAGCTCCCTAGGGAAAGCCCAGAACTCTCAGATTCGGGTTTTCCCAGAGGTGCAAACATGACTTCTCTCAATAAATCCTTACTTGGATGGACTTTGTCTCCGAGGGCTGAATGGAGATGGGGGAGTTTCTTTGGAACACTGACAACTACTGCAGCATCCCTGTGGTCACATGATCAACATCTGGATGCTTGGCAACTGGCTCATATTTACGACGGTTGCGCAGTGTCCCCGGGGGCGGCGTGACCCCCCCTTTGTGACCTTCCGCTGAGCAAAGTCAAAAGCATGATGGGGAGACGTGGTCTGTCCTTACCAGTCACATATTTTCTTCACCTTTTGGCCGATTTGTTCCCCCCAGTAGGAGATTAGGAACACAAAGCACTTGGTCAGCTCTCCCTGCAAAGCCAAAAGAGGAAGGGCTCCCGTCAGCTTTGATCGACCGGGCTCGGCCGCCCTTGTCTCCACCCGGCTGCCTTACTTACCGTATCGGGATCCTCCAAGCATTCTTCCACTTCAGAGTAAGAAACAATTGTGTTTCCCCTGCACACCCGCCACAGCATTTTCTCAAAGGCTTCCACTTTGGCTCGGTGAACTAAGCCGGATATAAATCTACATTAAAAGGGGGGGGAAAAGCACCATTAAAATTACCTCACCAGTTTACAGGGCACCGTGGGAAATCTGATACACGTTACCTACAGAGTCACAGTGATGCTTCATTGCTACAACCCTGGTATGCTTCAAAACGACCCAAATTTATATGCAATTAATTCATTCATTGTCCCCGTTTATTTGCTGAGACCACCTGTATAAAACAAGACGCTTTCCATGGGCTACTCAACACCCTGTTTGGTGACTCACCCGAGTTTGGCCTCGAGTCTGTGCATGCAATTATACTCCACCAAAGGTTCATGGTCAAAAGATGGGAACTCCTCGTAAGCGCTCTGTATGCAGGACTCGAGCTAAAAGAAAGTGAAAAATTTTACGTCAAATGAAAAGAAAGCGAAATAGCCACACAAAAGACTGGAAACAAGGTAGTTCTCGTTTGTGATTGTTGTTTGATTGTCCGGAGTCACTCGTTTAAGATGGGTGACCTTCCCTATTTTTTAAAGTCAGTAAAATAAATACCTCGCTAGATCTTTGGATGAAGGACTGCGTGACCTTCAGCAGGTGGGTGTACTCGGTCAGCTCCAAAAGGTTTTTTCTCAACTTCTCCTTGTTTTTGGTCACTTCTCTCAACTCCACCTCCAGCTTCTGCAGTTGCTCCTACGACAGAGGCAAAAACAGCACGTTCTCAGTGGGGTGATCTCTAACAGAAGCTTCCTTCTGCCAAGCAGAAACCAAGACAATTGCTGCAACTTAACGACAGACAGCGGAAATGTGGAGCTGTAAGGATCTTCGAGTCGGCCTCAAGCAGTGTTTCTCAACCTTGACAAGCTGAAAGAGGCCTGGATTTCAACTCCCAGAATGCCCCAGCCAGCTGCCAAGGTTGAGAAACACTGGCCTGAAGAATTCAAGAAGCAAGATTTTCTGTCATCCCGGAACCTCACGAGACCCCCCCATTTCGACAAGTTACCTGGATTTCCAACATCTGTTTAAGTGGAGGGGCAGAAGGGGTGATATTTCCTTCGGGAAGAGGGATGTCGGCTTTCTTTATTTCCTGTACTAGGTATCCTGGAAAAATTGAAAAAAATAATTTCACTCAGGTAAAAGCAACTGGCTTTAAAAGATTGTGCTCTGGCCCATTCCTCTGGGAAGTTTGTACATCACAAAGGATAACGCGCATATGCGAGGACACTCTTTAAATTAAATCAAGCCTCATCGGTTTTCTCCATTGTATTATGAGAATTTGCACGCTCAATTCTCTGAATTTTAAATCAAACCCCCAAATAAAGGAACCACCAGGGCATGGTGCCCAAAAGATCACCAAAGCTCCCGACCACCAGTTTTCATCCTCTGAAATGTGACAGAACATCCAATGCAGAAACGTAGCAGTCAATCAAGTGGGTTGTACTATTCTTTCAAGCTCAGTTTTCAATCGATAAAGGACCTCATTCTCTTTTCTGTTTGAAATAACAAACCTGTGGTTCATTTCACGATGGGCTCAAAGCTTTTACCTAAGAGGACCAGGGGTTGCCAGCCGTTCTGCGTTCTCCCAACTTACCCAATATTCTCTCCATTTCTTCACACTTCTTCACTTCGCCCACGTACTTCCGCTGGAACAAACTTGTGTTGGAGTTGAGCTGGAAAGGCAAATCATTTTTTTTTATTTTTAACAGTTTTTTAATAGTTTTTACCTGTCCCTGCCCCGCCCCCTTATTTTTACTGTTTTTTATGTGATGTTGCGTATTTTTATTGTATTTTTATTTATTTTATTTTATTTTATTTATTGTATTTATATCCTGCCTCTCTTCACCCCTTCAAGGGGAACACGAGGCGGCATTTTAAACATGTAGTTAGC
>JANHGC010005191.1:44654-58084 GCA_027560395.1 Boaedon fuliginosus | reverse complement strand
ATTGAATACTTATTTCCCTCACTACAATGCAAATCCATCTCTGACTTTTGGGCACTGGGTTTTTGAGGGTTTTTTTGGTTGTTATTCTGTCTCTCACAGCTACAATAAACCTACCATTACAATTATGGCGTGGTCATTTCTTTGTCAGAGGGCAAACAGACAAAATCAGCAGTGGATCAAATACTTATTTCCCTGACTATAAAGGGGATAATCAAATCAAATCACAGTTATATTTACAGTTAGAAATAAAATTACTTTTAAAATATCTAATTACAACAAATAGTAATTGAGCTGTGGAATTCCTTAAGAAGTTCAGAGTCAGTTGTGATTGAAGTTGTCCTTTCAGAGAGATTGACTTTATAGAATAGAAAAGTTCTGGTGGCTGTATGAACAAGGATCCTTCTAATGCTGTCCCACTACTTCATCATTGCCTCCATTTGCAAACATTTGGTCCTAGATATATGTTGTGTAAAAAGATTACATTTTAAAATGCACTAAATAAAACAGCCTAGATCTGAGAATAAATGATTGGCCTAACTGGCTTCCGTGCCCAAAGAAAGATTAGAATTTGTATCTCCACAATGCTAGTCTAGCACTTTACACTTTCTATCATTTTTTTCAGGCAGATATGAAAAATCTGGACCTGGCAGGAAGGTAGCAGTGACAATGTCCAAATCTCAAACAATCCAGCATTTGGGTAAGAGAGGAAGTGATCTGTTGTAGCAGGTCATATCATGTGTTCATGTGATGAGTATTGGCAATTCACATGAAAAGCAGATTTTTTTTAAAATTAGAGAAAACGAAAGTGGTGTGCCAGATAAATAGAAACAAAGACTTACTTAAGGCATGGCAAAGCCTACAATCAACTGTTTGGTTCTCCAAGTTTATCGAAGTTACACTTTATAAGGATGTACAGTTGCTAAGGCCAAACATGATAATTTGTCTGACTGATCCTTGTTTGTCCCACTTTGAAGAAGGAGTACTGTTGATCCTTCCTTATTACTTCCTTAATAAACCATCATAATAAACAATTGTTAGGATAATTTATTTTCTTTTGTTTTGTTAGGTGGCTGATTTTATTTTGTTCTTTACTGATCCTAATGAATTTGGATGATTAAAATGGAAGGATTCCCCAACCATACCTTTGGGGAAAATCCTTTGGGAAAAAGTTAATGTACTGAGTAAATGGCACACTATAATTAACTTATTTACCAGACATTCACTGATTTTGTTATTTTATAACATGAGTAAAAATAACCTTTGCTAACAATTCTAAATATTGGAATAGTAGCCTTAAATTATAAGCATTTAGCTCTAGTTTCCCACCCAGTACATATTACTGAAGAAACTATATTTAAAACCTAGGGTTCCATTTCTAGAAAACTGCCCTTTTATGGTATGTTTAAATATGTTATTCAATTGTATTTAAACAGTGCTTGTGTCCTACTGAAGCCTCCCTCTTTGATATTGGATTTGTCTGCTCCTAAAATCCTTTAGGTTTCTTCCCATTTTGGGGATGAAGTTATGATATTTAGAATTAAGATATAATATCATTTTAAAAATAAAATTAATTGACTTACTCAAAACCCATGAACAGATTATAGGACACTGACAGGATCAATGCTTCTTGTCTATGGAGATTCTCAGTCATCCAGATCACAGTTGTCCCAAAGTTGCTTTTTCAAAAGACAACAAGACTTTCTTTGCTTTTCCTTGAAGACGTTTCACTTCTCATCCAAGAAGTTTCTTCAATTCTGAACTGAAGAACTTTCTTGGATGAGAAGAGAAAATCTTCAAGGAAAACAAAGAAAACCCAGTTGCCTTTTAAAAAACATCTTTGTAACATCAATGCTTCTTCTTCAGCAAGCTATTAAGCCATCTATATGTAGTTCATGAAACTGGGATCTATGACAGGAAACCTCCCTTTACCAGACTCTTTGATTTATAAACTATGGTTTATGGCTTTATGAAATGTATGAGATGTGTGTTATTCATAGGAAGCTGTGGTTTAGCATGATATGTAAATCTGTGTAAAAGTATGCATTTGTGGCCTCTATGTGATAAAATTTGTAAAGGTTCTCCTTTGACAATTGGACCATACCGTAAGTTTCCTTTGGTATCTAGACTGGGTTAAGAAAAATTTGCCACACTCAAAATAGAAAAATACTGCCAAGTCCATGGATATATCTGATTTTAAACTTTGCAGATATGCAAATATTTAGTAGAGTTAAAATTTAATATTTAAATATCTGTATTTAATATCTGCAGAGGTTTTAATTAATGGTAAATATATCTGATTATCATCCAGGAGGATCTTAAGACTGATTTTCAGCTTAGTTGCATGAAATACAGATTCAATCAGATCAGAATTAGTCAAAAGAATTAAGAATGCAAATACACAGACATCTTTCACCTGTACTTCTGATCTTCCTGTATGCAAGCTTGTTGTGTAATAGTTAAAGAAGTGTTCATATGCATAAAAACCTATTTAAGCAACACTTCATTAGTTTGAATTGCATTCTTCTGCTCATTTAAAATGCATTCATAATTAGTTTAATCTCAGTTCAGATTCTTGAAATGCTTCTATCCCCGTAATATTATGGGAATTCTCTGCTCTTTGTTAGTATGGCTGGTTCAAGGGATTTGCAAATTCCAAATATTTGTGAGAACTACAGTCAATTATTACACACCAATATATGCATTTGATATGAGCCTTCAAACCAGTCTTGACTTCTAATGGGTACAAGGCCAAGGCTATGCAGACAACATTTTCAGAAGTCTTGCTATTGCCTTTTCCCCAGAACTGAGAGGGTGCAACTGGCCCAGCTGCCTTCATGCCTCAGGCAGGACTAGAACTCATTGACTCTTCTTTCTAGCAATGAACTCCAAAACAATTTCTGCCTAATTGAGCTCTGTGATCATTAACATAAGAAGATTTTAAATAGCACAGTAGAGTCCATCAATTAGAATATAGCACAAGGCTGCAATCAGCTAACTATGAAACTGGCAACCCAAATCTTGTTACACATTCTGTGTTCTCAGAATTGGACATTGGACATTTCTTAGAAATGTTTTTATCATTTCCTGCTATTTCTTTTCATCATTTGAGATTCTCTAGGAGTTCACTATTTTACATGAAGTTAAGAAACAAGAAACATCATTTCTCCAGGGCTACATATACAAGCTATTGGATACTAATATCAGATCCTCCTAGCAACCAGCAGGACTAGAGATGAACAGGCAAGGAATATTTGCGCACAAAGTAATAAGATTAAGAAAAAGTTTGAAATGAAAACACAAGAATTCTGGTAAGTAAATATGATTTTAAATGTAGGATTTATATCTACAGAATCCAAAGCTGATAAATTCTTCCTTCCCCCTGCCATTGCCACCTACTTTTGACAAAGGGAGAAGATGCCAATATCTTCTCTGCACAACTCTTATTTTCCCAGCCATGTTGTTAGTATTAGAATTGTCTCTTATGATTTGTCCATCTTTTCTTACTGGGTCTTCTATTTATCTTTATGTATTATGAGGGTATCTGATCAAAGACATTGGTGATACCTTGAGATTTATATTCTTCTGAAATGGCAGGACTGGATAAGAGTGACAAGATAAGATACTCATTGTCTTACATGCATTAATTTGATATAAGCAGATAATATGCCAAATTGTGTCTTTTCAAAATTATAATTATGGTTTATTAATTGTTGCAATAGCATATTATGATTTCAGCATACGAGGACTATGAGAGGATATAACTTATTTATTTTTACTGATTGCAGAGGTCACTGTTTATTATCCTGCACAACTCTTCCTTTGACTTTTCTTCTCTAAAACTTCAGTATAGTTTACAAAGTTTAAATATAAGAGAGATACAAGCTGGAGACTTCCAGATGTTTTGGATTATTCTATTAGTATTGTGGGTGCTTCATCACTGGAGATTTTTAAGAAAAGATTGGACAGCCATTTGTCTGGAATGGAAAGGGTTGATCTAGAAGACCTTCAAGGTATCTTCCAACTTTGTTATTCTGTAATTCTGAGTTGAAACCAGTTTACTTCTTTGCAGGATGGAGGAGAAGCTGTTTGTAAAATAAAAGCATTTGGTTCAGTTGCCCAAGGAGCCAGGCAAATTGTCCAAAGCTTATCTAGGAGAAATGCCTATTTTATTGCTTGTCACATCTCCACCAAACTTGTTTACTTCAGACAGTAGTGTACAAACTCTATGAACATAAAGGGAAGGAAATCCAAGGGATTAAAAATATTTTTCATGATCCCTTAATGAATCCACTACAAAATGATCAGCAGAACCATGTGGCTATTTCATCACATGCCATTTTGCATTTGCATTTGATCAATTAACACATGAATTAGCACATTAACAAAGCTGAACACATATCTTAAAGGAACTAAAGGGTGTTCAACTTTATTTTTAATCTGAAATATTTGATTATAATCTATAGGAAATGCAAAGTAAATGGACAATTGAAAATTCACACCAGCAAATTCATTTTATGACATTCAGTGTGTAAGACAAATTTTCAATTAATTATACAGGCCAACCTCAACTATTTATTTCAGTTTGTGTACTTATTATTTGTTGTTATTCTTAGAATCTGTTTATTGCAAGGGTCTGCATGTTTTGCACTGAAGTCACTTAGTTCTATAGCAGGGATGTCAAATTCCCGGCCCATGGGCCAGATGTGTCACATGCTGGTCATTCCCATGCCTGGTTTACGACGTGAGTTTGACACCCCTGTTCTAGAGCAACTCTTATCAAGCATGATGCAGTGAGAGGTTTTAATTTTCAGTTTATGGTGGGAGAAATGGATATTGATTGTGGCCAAGAGGGAGTGACTGACCAGGATCACTCTGCTGGCTTCTATGCTTCTTGACCTCCATACCACTTTGGTTCTTATGTCAATAAGCACACAAATTTATGATAAATAATTTTGACAGGTATATCTCATAGTTATCCTTATCATGTCGTTATGTAACCCTATCCTTCCTTCTCATATCAAATTCTGTCCTTTTTAAATACTTGAGCTAATGTGTGGCTAGAGTAGTTGTTTGCTTCTCAGAAAAGAAGAGAGAATAGTGATTGCCAAAGTATCATTTCTTTTCTCCCTTTTTAAACTGTTGCATGAAAACAAGCATATGGAAGAATAAAGCTCCGGAAGCCTCCACAATGACTGCCATTGCCATAAGGCAAGATTCAGGAGTGGGCTACTGGGGGTTCACAGGAGTTACAAGTCAGCAGAGACTGCAGTGCTGCATTTAACCACTGCGCCACCGAGGCTCTTACTTCGCTTGTCGGAAGCTGACTGGGAAGGTGGCAAGTGGCGATCACATGACTCTTGGGTGCTGCAAACAACTTAGATACATGAACAATTGCCAAACACTCAAATTTTGATCATGTGACCATGGCGATGCTGTAAGTCATCAGTGACAGGACCAGATGTAAGTTTTTTTCAGTGCTGTTTTAACTTTGAATGGTCACTAAATGAATGGTTGTAAGTCAAAGACAACTTGTAGTCAAAACTCAGACCTTGATTTCCTTGCCTTCTGAAACTGCATTTGCTAGAAAGGCCCATTGATTTGATCTCCTTGTTCCCTTGCTTACTTTTCTTAATCTTTCATACTATCTATCAAACCTATTTATTTTAGAAACTTCCTGGTGCCCTTTGGTTTACCTGGCCTAATAGATGAGAAACAACTTTCTTGAAAGTTCTTTCTTTCTTTGATTTATATATACATTTTGTCCCCCCTTTATGTTCCTGCTAGTTGGGTACAAAGAAATTGTATCAGATCAGATCAGAGCAAAATGTCAACAAATGCAAGGGTCAGAAACTCAGGTGGAGAATTGCATTTCCATGGCAGAGATTAAAACAAAATCTCACTTGTAGTCTTCTTTTCTGGACAGCTGCTGCTAGAAGCATAGAAACTTTGTTGGAATCATTTGAGAATTTAAAAAGAATTGCTGTGCATGTGGGTGTGAGTAGATATATACATATGTGTAACTGTTTTAGCCTCAATCTGACAGCAACAGCTTTTATGAATACACACACAGAGCGAGCTCTGTGTTGTGCCATGTCTCAGGATCAGTTACCAAGCTTGGATACATCAAATGATCTTCTTGGTTGAACTGCTTAGATATTTTGTGTAGGTACAATCTCTGCACAGGTATCCCGAGTGGGAGCAGAAGTGAGAGGGTAGGAAGGCGGCCATGGGTACTAGAGCAACCCCTTCTCCTTTTTCCACTGATCACTCCCAGCATGATTGACTTTTCAAATGTATCGGCTTGCATGACACAGCCAAAGTGTGATACCCTTTGTTTGGCAATCTTGGCTTCTAGATCTAGACTTGGTCTAGGACTTCTTTGTAATCACAAAGATGTGTAGTAGTCTCTGAGATAGCAGCTGATAAAAACTGAGCCATTCGCTATAAGGGTTAATTCTGATCCTGCAAAAGAAGGGATTCAGCATCTGGCTCAAAGTGGAATTAATTTTATGGATAAGGAGTATTAAAAGGTAGAGTATTTGCTGTCACAGATGTGACAAGGGAAGAAAACGAGGGCAAGGGTTTCAGGCTCACTCAAATCACAAGGAGAGGTTGTTGCTACAAAAAAAAAGAGATTTTTCAGTGTCTACAGTGGGGAAGAAGTTGAGATGGGCCAGCCAAAAAATCTGGTGGGTAGCAGAATGAGACTAAATAGGCTCTTAGCAGGTACAAGCAGGTTCCAATGAAGAACCTTCAAGAATCACCAAGAGCCTTCAGATCCATCTGCCAGGTAGAATCCCTCAACCTCCAATCTGTCCCAGATAAGTGTAAAGTGGGTCTCAAAAAAGTAAAAAAAAAGATGGTTGTGACTGTAAAATTGAAGCCTCATCTCTCTTTAACATGTGTCTCATGTGGAACACATGAAAAAGGGCAGAGCATTGCTTGCCAAGATTGCAGCCTCCATTTTAACATTTTTTTACTCTCCGCCCCCCCCCCCCGATACCCCAGCCATAAGAGCCTCAGTGGCGCAGAGGTTAAATGCAGCACTGCAGCATATCTCTGCTGACTAGTTCAGCAGGTTGTCAGATCAAATCCTACCAGGCTCAAGGTTGACTCAGCCTTCGCATCTTTTTAAAGGTTGGTAGAATGAAACTTTTCATTAGAAACTTTTCAAAAGGCAGATTTTTTTTTTAAATATAAATTTTTATTTTCACATCATCATCAAACATCAAACAGTGTTATTGTACTGGTTACAATATAATATGTGTCATCATATTACGAATTTTCATTACATTTTATCTATATTAAGATTCAGTCTAATACTAATGGTTACCTTTTCCATCCTCCTAACATTCTCTGTTTCCTGTTATTTATATCTATTCTCTAGCCATCGATAAAAAGTTTCCCATATTTTATAAAATTCCATATTTTCCTTTTCTTTAATTGCCAATGTCAACCTATTTATTTCTGTCTATTCTAAAATTTTCATTATTACATTGTCTTCACTAGGTATTGTTCCACTTTTCCAGTTCTGTGCAAATACAATCCTCACCGCAGTCAATACATGAACAATCAAATATGCATCCTCTTTAGTATAGTGTTCTGGCAAGATTCCTTATAAAAATATTTCTGGTTTCATCTCAATAAATTGCAATGTCATTTTTTCCAACCAATTTCATATTATCAACCAATATTTTTCTGCTTCTACACATGTCCACCACATATGATATGAACCCAGCGTATGATGACATTTCCAACATTTAGCTGATTTATTCTTCAACATCTTTGCTTACCTTGAAGGGGCCAAGTGCCATCTATAAAACATCTTATACAAATTCTCTTTATATGCCATTGAGATTGTAAGTGTGTAGTTTTCTTCCCATAATCTCTCCCATTTCTCTAGTTCTATTGTATATCCAAAATTATTTGCCCATGCTATCATAGTTTCTTTTACTTGTTCATCTGCCAGTTTAAACCTTAATAAGTAGTCATATAATTTTTTAAACAATTGTTCATCTTTCCCTGTTAATATCTCATCTAGTTCTGTCAGTTTCTCATAAAATCCATATAGTTTAACCTCTTTCTTGTATCTTGACTGTATTTGCAACCATGGAAACCATAAAATCTCTATCCCCTTTTCTCTCAATTCTTGTCTTATTTTGAGCTCCCCTTTTTCAGTTAAAATATCTTTATATCTAATAACTTTTCCCATGTCCATAAAGTTTGGATGTACCAGAGCTTCTATAGTCAAAAGCCAAACTGGAATTTTCAAATAATGCTGTTCTCTAATTTTCTCCCACATCTTTAACAAAGCGTTTCTTACATAATGTCTCTTAATATAACCATGACCTTTGTCACACCCATACCACAAAAACATATGCCAGCCTGCCTGTAAGTCATTCCTTCCAGAGTTAACAATCTTGGGTTTCTCAACTCAATCCATTCCTTTATCCATGTTAATCCTGCTGCTTGGTAATACAATTCCCAATCAGGCAGGCCAAAGCCCTCTCTTAGTCTTGTATCCTGTAGCATTTTCAGACTAATTCTTGTTTTTTTCCCTTGCCAAATATATTTCAACACAATTTTATTAAGTTCTACAAAAAAGTTTTTTTTTCTAATTTTACCAGAATAGTCTGAAACAAATATAATAATCTTGGTAAAATATTCATCTTAATTGTAGCTATTCTCCCCATCAGCGATAATTGCAAATGTTTCCATTTTTCCAAGTCTAATTTAATCTGTTGTACCAGCTTGTTATAATTGTCTTCCTTCAAAACGCATTTCTGCTCATATGACCAAAATATGATAACTCCAGTAGGAGTTAATTTCTGCAAGGATCCATTGCTTCGTGTTCTTGGCTCTCTACCAAGAGACCTTGGCTCAGGACTTCTCCAGCATCAAAGTTCAGAAGCGTCAATCCTTTTACTTTATATATATATACATATATAAAACCTTGGGCGCTGGTTCTTTTGTTGCTCAAGCAATAGGTTGGGGAGAAACCGGGCGCTGGTTGACCCATATAGACCAAACCTATCCGGGACTTCCTTTCCCCCATGGTAGGAAACGCTGCATCTCGCACAGGCACGAGTCACACGACCAAGCCAGGGACTCGGCCCATCCTCCCTCCCTGGGGGATTCCACGTGGGGGATACAAACACCTCCCCGCCGCTCCCCCCGCTTGAAAGGAACCGGGGGAAGACCTAGGCGGGAGAACCCCGCCCACTTTTGCTGTCCGTCTCTCGGAGGCGGCCAATAGGGCGCGACGACACATCGGCCTATCCGGGAATGCTTGTGATTTCCATGGCAGCGCCTCTGCGGACCGAGCGGACTAGGGTCTTGGCGAGCCTTGGAGGAAGAGAAAAGAGGCGAAGCAAAGCGGAGGAGCGAGCCAGAGACGGCCGGCCGGTCGGTCGGTCTGCGGAGCGATGGGGCCCGTGCGGAGCTCTCTGGTAGGTGAGGAAGCGATCCCCGGGCTTCGCAAGCGGGGTTTACACCGGGCAGAGGAGCTCTTCCCGGGGCTAAGCGGCGGCGGCGGCGGCGGCAACTACAGTAGCTGTTAGTTTCCCGTCTTTCTCTCCCCCTCCCCCCAATTGCCGGTGGAAAAGAGCTGCGTTGCCTTTTTTCTCCCGCTGGGGAAGGAAAAGCAACATCAGGAGGAGAGCTCTGCTTTCATGATTTCTGCGGACGGAGAGGAAACGCGCGCTGCACGTGCTGCGAATTAGCAGAAGACAGCCCTTTGCTGTCAGAGAGAATAACTTGAGCGGGAAGGGACCTTGGAGGTCTTCTAGTCCGACCCCCACCCCCTCAGGCAGGAAACCAGACAAACGGCTGTCCAATCTCTTCTTAGAAAACTTCCACTGTTGGAGCATTCACAACTTCTGGAGGCAAGCAGTTCCACTGATCAATTGTTCTAAGAGCAAGGCTCCTTTGCTTAGGCTCGGAAACATTCTCTCGCTCCCCGCAGCCACTTTTTAAAAGTCATTAACTAGTTAGGTTTTAACTAAAGTCCAGTAGATGAAGGATGGAAAGGCAGAAAAATAAATAGTTTACTTCGCTTGATATTTTCCTTTCTGTTGGGTAGCTTTAGCTGTGAGAAGGGGAAAAATTGGTATTGAGTTGGCATGCATAACATTCCTCCATTTTTTTTTTTTAAAAAAGCAAACTAAAACTTTTCTGATGAAAGTGGAAAAGAAGACCACTTTTACCCTGTCCTTATATCAATTTTCACTAGAAAATCTGCACCTTGATAGATAGAAATTGTACTCTGGGTGTGCTCTGTGGCGTGGTATGCTTACTCTTTTAAAAATAGGCTTTACTTAATACATTAGTTCCAGACATTCTACTTCAAATTTATCTTCAGATCTAACTGGAAGGTTGCGGAGCCAGAGAAACAAGATCTGGTTATGTACTTAATTTTTATTGGTTATTTTCTATAATATGGACTTGCAAATCTGCAACAGGACAAAGTATGTTTTAAAGACCAAACTGTAACTAGGGGCTAAACAGCTTAGAATTTTATTCTTTCTGTTTTGATACTGTAATTTCATGGGTTTCTCAGAAGGCAGAGACATTAAATTCAATGCTACAGATTTATGAAGTATTGTATGTATTTCACATCTAGATGAACTGTGTTCTTATTTTTTAAAAAAGCATGTGCCTTGCTGGGTGATGAATTGCTGCAGATTTTTGACAGAGACCAACTGTGTTCATAGAATATGCTCAATTACAAATCAAACGTACATTTTTTACAAAAGGGTGAATTATGATTCATGTAAACCTTGGTTTGTTTTTTTACAGCTTATCATGTTGCATGAACTCTGGCTAATTTCGTCTGCCTGTATGAATCCAGAAAGTGAATTAATTTAAGAACTAGCTTAAGAATGTTGTAGTTAAGGAATGAACCCATTTTCAGGGTTAAAAGTTTAGCTAGCCAGTTATAATCTTAGTGATCACTTTCACTGAATTTTAAGTTTAGGAGGGATCTTGGAAATTACATAGTCCAACCACCTGCTCAGTGCTGCAAATACAGTATTATAGCTAAAACCATCTGAGACCAGACTAAACTTTTTAGTTCAGTGCCCTGTTTACTTACCAGGTTCATGATCCATCATTTCTCCATGTTTCAAGGCTGCGTATAGGTAGCCCTTGACTTACAACCACAAGTGAGCCCAACATTTCTGTTGCTAAGCAAGACTTTTTAAGTATTAAGTGATTTTTGCACCACTTTATTATCTTTCTTGCCACAGTTGTTAAGTAGATTACTACAGTTAAGGTAATAGCACAGTTGTTAAGTGAATCTGGTTTTCCCATTGACTTTGCTTGTCACAAAAGGTGATTACATGATGTTGGGACGCTCCAGCCGTCATAAATATGAGCCAGTTGCCGTGCACCCTCATTTTGATCATGTGACCACAGGGATGCTGGAAGGCTTGTAAGTGTGAAAAATGCTCATAATTTATTTATTTTTCTTTGTAACTTTGAGCGGTCACTAAATAAACTGTTGTAAAGTGAAGGAATACCTGTATAGCCTTTCCTCCTATAAGGAATTATACACTTGTGGTACAGAATTCGGCCAGTTTTATAATCATAATAATAATAATTGAACTCTCTGTTGTTTCTCTCAAATAGTTATGGGAAGTTTTTTGGGGGAGAGAAAGTGTTAAAAATGCTGTTAATGGTTTGAACTTAGATTTCTTTATGGAGAATGATAAATTCATTTAAAGTTACAGTATAATACAGATATGCTCAAATTACATAAGGCTGGGGGAGGAGTTGAATTGTAAAGAAATATCTTGGCAGAATCTAGATGAAAAGTCAAATTCCCTAGTGTTTGATGCAATATAAATCATTCTTCTTTTGGGGAGTAAAGGTGGTAGATGGTTTGAATTGGCAGGGTTTACTATAAAATTATTGCATGAAGTCATATATATGGATTTTAGATCAACATGCTTATTTGAAAAAGAAACTTGATGGTTGAAACTGTTGTTATCCAAGATAGAAAAAAAAGGAAAAAAAAACCTGAAAAAAAAAAGCCATTTGTGGGGCCTAAACATGATATGCTCTTAACTACCTTATATCTTTTAATTCCTCAAATATATTAAATGCAGTTCTCAGTTAAGAAAAAAATGTCCATCAGTCTTAAAATGTATTCAAACTGACTGATTGACACAAAGTTGTCAGGTAATAATCTAGATAGAAAGTATTTTGGTCTGATTCAAACAAGAGAGTTTTAGTTTACTCCCTCCCCTTCCTACATGCAGGCCGCCCCCCTCCACCCCCAAATTGTTAATTCCTTTCGGTAAAACCAAGGTGAGAAATGCAGATGGAAACTGCTTTTTAATTTTCAGAATTAGTTTCCTGGTTCTTTGCTTCCTGGTGGTCTCAATGTTTGGGTTTGGATGTCTGAATTTCTGAACTCCAAATTTAGTGGCGGAACAGAGTTGGTCATGGGATGTTGGAAGGAAAAATCCAGATCAGGTTAACAAACCTGGGTCTGTTACAGAATTTTAAAATGTTTTCCTGCATAAAGAGAGTTTTATAAAATAACTATTATTGAGGAGCACTACCCTAGATTAGATGCTAAAGCTTAAGTAAAATTTTGAGGAATTTTTTCAGCGTGTGTCCTGAAATTTAGAGATAAAGGTTATCTAGACTTTGTACCAGAATAAGCCTTGGCTGAATTTTGACATTGTATATACTGTGTAATTCTGAATAAATAGTTTGTTTTTGATGTATCTTGGTATATAGTAAAATAGATTCTGTTCTGAGTAGCCATAAATAAGCATTTAAATACACTAACCCCTTTGACTGAACCCTAAGAGTCTATTGTGGTACACTTGTGGCTTTCCAAGGTTGGGTTAGGTATGCCCACTTTCAGGTTTGTCTTTATATCCATAAAGATAGCAGGATATGCTTTTCACAAAGAAGGCAAAGGGATCTGTGTCTGTGCCCAATGGATTTTTGTATTAGAACACATTACATTTTTATGCTGTTCTACAGTGGAGTTATAGAATACTAGCTGATTACCCGGCCTTGCTCAGGTTTTTTTTAAAAAAGAGGTATATTTGTGCCACAGCATTTGCGAGCCTTCTGAAACCCCCGGCATCCCCTCCCACATCTCCGTTCCAGCAAGCCTGCCTCAGGGGCAAGGTCAGGCCCAACTCTGGGGCAAAGCCAGGGGCAAGGCTTGGCCCAGTTCTGAGCCAAGGCCAGTCCCTCCTCTGGGACAAGGCCAGTCCCGGCTCTGGGACAAGGCCAGTCCCGGCTCTGCGACAAGGCCAGGCCTGGCTCTGGGGCAAAGGCAGGCCCAGCAGGCGACTTTACTTGGCTAGGCAGGCTTCTCTTTTTGAGACCGTTTGAAAATATGGCACCTCAGTTTGAATATGGAGCCTCAGTTTGAAAACTGCACATGCTCAGTAGAGGGAGGGAAA
>JANHGC010005187.1:9265-23492 GCA_027560395.1 Boaedon fuliginosus | reverse complement strand
GGAAGGAAGGAAGGAAGGAAGGAAGGAAGGAAGGAAGGAAGGAAGGAAGGAAGGAAGGAAGGAAATGGAACAGGGCTCCCAGGGGGGTATTAAGGGGCCAGCCTCCCTGTGCCAGCTTGTGTGGCATCTGCTCCCCGCCTGCGGGTTCTTGCAGGAGCTGCCCACAAAGTTCTTCTTCTGGGAAAAGTCATTCCCTGTGTTCACATCCCTCTGCTCAAGTCATGCTCAGGTTGAGCCTCAGCGCAGTCGGTTGAGGGCCAAGGGGCAATCAATGGGGCAGGATCACAGACTTGATTTGCATGCCCCCCCATCACCCATGGCTGCATAAAAGAAGAGAGAATTTTGCTGCAAGGATAAGGATGATGCCAATCTGTCCAGTCAGTCGATTCAGACACCTTTTGTTCTTGACTAAAATGATGTGCTGACTGACTCACAACAAAGGGTTCTGCTTGCACAGTGGAACTTCCCGCTGCTGATGTTTGCGTGGAAGATTGCACCTGCCTTGTGTTGTGGCAACACAGTGGTCCTCAAGCCGGCCGAGCAAACCCCACTCACCGCCCTCCACCTGGCCACCCTCATCAAGGAGGTAAGGAGCCCCCGGCACATGCGTGGCCCCGGGGCCCTGCTCTCACCGGCTTTCGCTCAGCCGTGCTCTCTCTCTCTCTGCTCCCTTCCCTTGGCAGGCCGGGTTTCCTCCAGGCGTGGTCAACATTTTGCCGGGATTTGGACCCACTGTGGGGGCGGCAATTGCTTCGCACACAGGGATTGATAAAATCGCCTTCACAGGTTCCACAGAGGTAAGAGTGGGTGCTGGGGGGGAGAAGAGAGCATCACCCCATCCCTTGCATTGGCATTCAGGAACCGAAGCTTTCAGGAACCCCCGTGCCAAGAAGAGAGCGGGGGCCAGGCGGTTGGTGTCGCAGCCAGCACTCGGCCAGCCCATTTCCAGTAATGGCAACCCATCTTCCCATCATTTCTCAGACCTTGTGTGTAACTGCTTCCTCCCTGTTGGGGGTGGGGGCTCCCGGCCTCAACCCCTCAAGGCACCTTCAGTGACTCATCCAGGTTAATGCGGGAGCGGCTTCCCCCTTCCCTTTGCGCTCCCTTAGAGTCTGGGGGAGCCGACCGTGCTGGTGAATTTGGTGAACAGCTCCGGGCTGTGTTTGGTTAAGGAGACTCTCGTGCCGGCTGCTGCTGACCTACTGTGGGAAGGAGATGCAGAAAGGTTCCGTTTCAGAACTGCCAATTGCAGCCAAAATAAATGTTCCCTGTCATTTCAGAGGGATTTTGTTTTTAATAGGTGTTTAAAATTAAAATACTCTGGATTTTGCCCAAATTCGCTAATTGCTTTGAAAAGCTGGTAAGAGAAAGTGAAAAGCATTGCAGGATGAAAGGAAACCCACTCTCTAAAAACCTGAAGCGGGAGCAGCTGGAATATTTTGATCCAGCTTCAGTGTAAACTGCTTCATGTTGGTTTTGATTTTCCTGTCCTGTGGAATTCTTGGAGCAGCCGGTCAGCCGCGTCCCTCCTAGGGAGGCTTGGAGAGACGTTCCTTGGCCTGCTGGGCCTCGAGAAGCCCCCTCGCTTGCTGCTCCACCATTCCTTGCTAGGGCTTTTGGTCGACTCCTGGCTACCCAAGAGACGTGCCGCCTCCAGCAACTGCCCTTTCGGCCAGAGCAGCCGCCAGAGCAGCTTTGGGCTCGGGCCCACCGACGCCTCCAAAGACGCGGTCCCGCATGGGGTTTGGGTGCCTTGCTGGTCCTCGGGGCTGGTGGGCAAGCTTCCCAGTGCAACCCCCTCCCCTCTTTCTTTTATGCGCCCGTAACAAAAGGTGTTCTTGGTGCGGTGCTCGGCTGTGCAGCCCTTTGCCACCCAAGCTTTCCCCCCAGAATTCTTGGGCTGTGTAGGAGGAGACCCTCGGCCAGCTGAGCTTCTGTCATGGCAGGGCTGGAAATGAAGGCTGCGCTATTCTTCAGCTGTGCTCCTGGACCCTCTGCAGGCTGGGTTCGAAAAAGGTGCCGCCAAATTCAGGAGGGTTTCTGGTGAAAAGCGGGTCTCTGCCCGGCCTGGTCACTGGGAGGTTTGCAGCTTCACCCAGGGTGATACTGAGTGTCGCTCACCCGGGACGGACACGGGTTTTGGCTCAGGCTTTCCAGCCTTTCCAGGATCCAGGCACCATTCCTCTTCCTCCCGCTTGGGCACCAGAATGGATGCTCCTCCCAGGGTCCTTTGATGTGCCCCTTTTGAGCCCCCTCCGCTGTGCAGGGCTCACCTCCTGCAGGTGGAGGGCTGGCGGCCCATGGGCCTCTCACGGCCAGGGACCCTCTTCCACAAACTCCCTGGTCATGGGTCAATTCCCCACGCAGTCCCCCATCGCCAGCTTTTCATCCATGGCTCATTAGAGACGGAGCTGCAAAACAGGCCCAACGCGGACCTTGTTTTTCCCAAAGTTGTGCCTGAGCCCCAGGCATCAGAAGTGGGGAAATGAGAAAACGGCCCTCCCTTCTCCGCCAGAGGGAGGGTTACTGCCAGCTTCTCCTTTGCCCTCTGCTTCTTCTGCAAAGCCGCGTTCGGAGAAGCTGGCGTGGAGGAGGCAGGGGGTCCTGATTCTCTCTTCCCTTTCCACCAATGCCCCCATCTGCCCCTCTGAAGGAGGCTCCTTTGATCCTTGTCCTTCAGCTCCTTGCACCGTTGCCATTTCAGAGGTGGCCCACCTTTCCCTGAGCAACCAATGGAACCAGGCTGCAAGGTTGGGGGCCAGGCTGGCACTGTAGACCAAGCAGCTCTGTCCCAGGTCAGCCTTGCTCTGCATGGCCCACACTGGCTGGGAAAGCAGGCAGGAAATGGTGCATCTGTGGGTCATTTCCCCCCATGCCCTGGGCTGGAGTGCCTTCCGCTTCCTTTCCACCGCTGAGAAAAAAAGTAGAGGAGTGTTCACTGCAAAGAGGCAAAAGCCCACCTTTTCACGTTGTTGGGACAATTGGGGTTGCTGAGCAAAGTGGTGAAGCATCAGGAGCAATGGTGGTATTCCATTTTTTTTATTACTGGTTCTGTGGGCATAGCTTGGTAGGCGTGGCTATGCTGTCGGCCAATCAGAGGAGGTATTTACCAGTGTTGGCCAATCAGAGGTGGTATTTGCCGGTTCTCTGAATCAATCAAAATTATCACTAACTGGTTCTCCGGAACCTGTCAGAAGTGGCTGAATACCACCTCTGGAGTGAAGTCTTCCATTAGACCTCTTGAACTTCAGGAACAGGACATGGAGGAGCAGAGATGGAGGCGGAGAAATACTACTCCGCACTTCCTAAACCAAGTTACGAAAGGCCATTATCTCTCCAATCGTGGAAGTCTTGCAGGCTGCCTCTTATGCCTGGCATTTGGTAGCCAAACCCACAGCTGGCCCTTTTTAAAATTCTTTGCCTGGGAATTTCTTGATTGGCGGCTCTTGGAAACCGAATGCCGGATTACTAGATTAGCCTGACTTGACCTGATCCCTTCGGGCAAGCCTTGTGGGGGGAAAGGCCGGCAACACACTGGGATTTACTCAGGAAGGCAGGTTTGGGTGTCATTTTTGGGAGCTCGAAAGCAATAATTCATCGTAGATTGCCACATTGCGCTTGACTCCTCTTGGGAGAGCTTTGTAAATTTCCAGTGCTTAGCTGGAGTTTCTGTCCCAAAGCCATTGCATTGTTTTTTCCCTCTCAAAAGATGATTTACATTTCCTCACCCCCACTCTGTCTCCTGTAGACAGAAACTCTAGACTCATCTCAGAACAATTGAAGTTTGATCCAAGTTTACTTTCCCTCGGCAATCAGATGCGGCTTGTGTGTGGAGATGAAGGGTTTGGGTGGTGCAGCAGAGACACGCCCCAGTGAGCTGGACTCCTTCTGCTTTGCAAAGTTGTGTTTCTTTTTAATGGTCTTGGTGCAAGGTCCAAGATGCGTAGCCAGGTCCCTCAACAACTTCGATCAAAGGCTTGGGAAAGAGTGGGGCTGCCCCGCTTGTGCGAGTGTTTACTTTGTGCCGTGAAGAGCTGAACAAAGCATGAGTTCATCCTTAGTCAACAAGATACGGGGCAGGACCATCAAAGCAAACTACAGGAGAGGCCAATATTGGTTCACGCCAAGCAAATGTTTGGAGCAAACAGCTGTCTTACTGCTGATCATCGCTGCCCTTCTCAGCAGGCACCTCCTCCCTGCTTGCCAGAGCCCAGCCAGCCAGCCACCTCTGGGAGGAGCAGCAGGCCTGGGCCTGCACCTTTCCCTGGGCATCTTGTCCTCCAGGCTGGGACACCCAGAGCCACCTGCTTTTCTACACGGCTCCTGGACCTGTTTTCAGACCCTCTAGCCAAATCTAGCAGCAGCGGGCTCCATCCCAGGGGCAACCCTGCATGGGACTCCCTCGTGAGGCTAGGAAGTTGCCCCCAGCCATGGAAGCCCAGAAGCCAGTTGGGAGTTGGTGGGTGACATAAGGGAAGCAGGGAGGCTACAATTTTATGCACTAGAGCCGTTTTATGCGCTAGAGGATCTCCTCCTCAAGCTCCACCCTAACATAGAGAACCTCCCCTGGGGAACAACTCCTTTCAGTACTCCACCTCGGCCCTGAAATGTCTTGCTCAAGCCTTCCACCTCCTTGGCTACAACCCAATTCTGCGTGTAGGGTGGGCAGAGGCCCCCTCCTTCTGGACTTTGTAGCAGCTGGTCTGGCAGGATGAGCTCAGCTGGGCGCCAGAGCTGCGCACCAAAGGCTGACTGGTTCAGGGAGCAGGTTTCCATGTCGGCCCGAGAGGGGCCCCACGTTTCCCCAGCAAATGGCCCCCTCCTAGAAGCTGGCATAAGCCTGGCGTGCTCCACGAGGCTCCAGGGAGGTGAGCAATACCTGCAAGGGCCCCCTTTTGCCTGGGTTACATTCCTGCCTTTTAATATAACCATTTTTCATTCAGCCATAAACCACATCTCCAAAGCAGCTCACCACAAATTTAAAACAGAGTTTTTAACAAATTACAAAGAAAGCAATTCAAAACAAACTAGATCAAAGAACAATATGAATGAATGAGGGTAGAGAACAAATAGGATTTCGACACCCTTTTCCTGCCACTGAAATTGCATACATTTATTGGACTGTTATTGGGTAGTTCTGAAATCAGAGAAACCTCGCTCTGCGCAAATTAAACAAATGTAAAATTTTCATCAGGCCTCCTGTAACGTAATGCAAAGGGTATCAACAGAGCCAAGTGCCGCTGGCCGGTCTCTGAGTAAAAACTTGGCTTTACCTGAGAAGAACCGGGTTTTCTTCCCAAGACCGGCCTGCCTCCACGCACCCCTCCCTCGTGGCCGCTCTAGTCTCCCCGCTGCTCCTGACCCACCCAAAGCAGGGCTGGGGAGGGGGGGGGTTAAAGCGGCACCCTCTGCCCAGAGCCCTGGCATGGCTAGGCTCCTCCTCCTCCTCCTCCTTCTTCCTTTCAGGTGGGGAAGCTGGTTCAAGAAGCAGCCGGCAGAAGCAACTTGAAGCGGGTGACGCTGGAACTCGGGGGGAAAAGCCCCAACATTATTTTTGCGGATGCAGATTGTAAGTTGATCCCTCTGCAGTGCACTCCTGTCCTGAGAACAACCCTCTCTTTCTGTCTAGAAGAGAGAAAACTAAGAAATAATATTTAAAATAAAGAGAGAAGAGATAAAGCAAAGGCCAAAGTGCAGAAAAAAGAGAAAGAAAAGATGATTTTTTATTTTCTTTTATAGCAGTTATAAGTGTAAACTTACCTCTACTTCTATGAACGCAGCATGATTTACATTATTTTTTAATAATCTTATTTTTTCTAATCATCCAAACCATTTCCCAAAAGAAAGGAGGGGTCCACTCAGGAGTCCAGGCTGGACCTCAGCAGACAAAAGGGGCAAATGGCTGGAGCAGCTGCTTTTGCATTTGAACCCAGGGCCCGTTCTGCCTTGCTTCAGCTTTTATCCAGCCCAGCATGTGCAAGCAAAACCATTAATGAGTCCATTGTAGGCAGAGGTGGTACCATCCTCCACAAGCAGCAGACACCCCACCTCAAGCCACAGGATGTTCTGGTCTTCTAAACCCCCGGCCCAGCAGCCCTCCCCCAGGAGGGCCAGGCAGGGGATGCTGGGTGAAGTCTCAGGGGTCTCTCTGGTCTTGCAGTGGAGCAGGCGGTGGAGCAGGCCCACCAAGGGGTCTTCTTCAACCAGGGCCAGTGCTGCACGGCTGGCTCCCGCATCTACGTAGAGGAGCCCATCTACGATGAGTTCGTCCGGAGGAGCGTGGAACGGGCCAAGAGGAGAGTTGTGGGCAGCCCCTTTGACCCCACCACCGAGCAAGGGCCACAGGTTGGTGGGCGTGGGATGGGCCGCTTGTGCCTGGAGCCAACAGTAGGGAGACCCACGATGGCAGTGGGGAAGGGGAAGCAGGGCCAGGGTCCGGGGCCAGTGGTGCCAAAGAGTCACCCCTCCCCCTCTTCTCTTGAGATCGACAAGAAGCAGTACAACAAGATCCTGGAGCTAATCCAGAGTGGTGTGGCTGAAGGGGCCAGGCTGGAGTGCGGGGGCCAAGGATTGGGGCGCAAGGGCTTCTTCATCGAACCCACCGTTTTCTCCAATGTGACTGATGACATGCGCATCGCCAAGGAAGAGGTACCCACCTGACACCCCCCCCCCAGACTCCACTCTCCCTCTCGCTATGATTTCAACACCTTGTGCTGGGCTCACTCAGACCCCCAAGTCCACTGAGCTGATCAGCTATAGGGCCCTTCTGGGCTGTCGAGCTCGATCCAACATCTCCATAGCTTCCTGGAAGAGCCACCAATAAGCCCATCACCAGAGACAGCCGAGCCTCTTTTCAATTGGCCGGAGGCATTTCTCCCAGCCTTCCCTGGTCCGAGGAGGTTTCACCGAGTGCTTCTCAACCTTGCAGCTGTGGGCTCTTGGGGGGGGGGGAGGTTGTGGTTCGCTTCCTCAAGGGGAACATTTCTGGGGCACACCCTTTTCTGCCATTCCCATTGTTTGTCTGTTTTCCATTGCCCCAAGCTTAAAGCTTCCTGAATTTCTTTTGTGCAATTAATTGTGTGTCTACAAAGCCATCCTTTCCCATGTGCTGCTGAAGCCTCACACAGGGGTGGCATACAAATTCTTGTGGACTTGTTCCCATCAATGTCTTTGCCCTCCCTATGTCCCTCCCTCCCAGATCTTTGGGCCTGTGCAAGAAATCCTGATGTTCAAAACCATGGAGGAAGTGATCGAGAGAGCCAACAATTCCGACTTCGGGCTGGTGGCTGCCGTCTTCACCAGGGACATCAACAAGGCGCTGACTGTCTCCTCTGCCATGCAGGCAGGAACTGTCTGGTGAGGCTCAGAGCACAGCTGGGCAATGGTTCCAGGTGGTGGGTGAGGTGGGGGCTGCCCTCATGCCCCTCTCCCTCTTTTCATCCAGGGTCAACTGCTACAACGCCTTAAATGCCCAGAGTCCTTTTGGGGGTTTCAAGATGTCCGGCAATGGAAGAGAAATGTAAGCAAGGTGGTTCTGGAGGGGCGCTTGGCTTGCAGGTTCTGAGGGGAGAATCCAGAAGGTCCCAGGGGCTCCAGATCAAGATGAATTTGGGGGTGGGGTGGGAGAACAGCTCCCCCTGCTGGACAACACTTTGGGGTGAGCCCACCAGGATTTCCTTTTTTCCTGGAACTGCCCAGCTGGACAAGAGTGCCCAGCTCCTCTCTCCTTTCTTCGGGGAGCGAGGCCACAGCTGGCCAGCCTTTGAGTCCCAGCTGTCCACACCCCACGTGTCCCTTCTTGAGCCGGCCCTCCTCCGGCCAATGTAGGGACTGGCCCTGTCCACGGCCCCGGGTCTGAGGGCTGGTTGGGGGGCACCAGGCCCAGCCTTGACTCCTTGTCATCTCCCTTTTGCGGCCAGGGGAGAGAGCGGCCTGCGAGAATACTCCGAAGTGAAGACGGTCACCATCAAGGTTCCTCAGAAGAACTCCTAGGAGGAGGGGGCTCCCCAGCACCAGACGCGCCTCTACCTTTCTCTAGAGGGACTGAGCACTCAGGAATTTTTAAAAAGTGACACTGATGTTTGTTTGGTTTAAAATAACATCACCACCAAGTCCATTATTCAACTTGGGGGTTCTTCTCCACTGCTGATACCGCACTTCTTTGATCTTTGGAAAGACGTTTGAGCTGGATGGCCGATTCCCCTGCTGAGAGGACTTTTCCTGGGGAGGAGCAGGCAGCAGGCAGCCCCTGGCCAGGAAAGCCACTCTGCTCTCTGGGCCACGCAGCCAGGCAGGCCTGGGGCATCTTGTGGGCACCCATCCCACTGCCCGTGCCATTGCCTTGGGAGACTCTGCTAGCTCTCCTCAGGTGGCTTGGCCAGGTGGGGCTCCTGGAGGGCTTTGCAGAGGCGGCATCCATTCTCCCATTCTCCCACTCTCCTTCCCCTGGAGGTCACCAAGAGGCAGGCCCCCTCAGCAGCGCTTACTGCTGCTTCATGAAAGGGTTTTCTGGAGCCTCCATTTGCTCCCTTTGCCTGACTGCAGAAGGCACTTCGGTGGGGGGCGGGCAGATGCTTTCCTCCCCTGCTGAGGTGCCTCCAAGTTTCTCGGAGAGCTGACTCCCAAAGGCCCAATCCTCCAGGCGGTTCTTCCCTCGGTCTCCAGCTCCTTGGATGATTTTGCCCCGGGTGCCAACCTGTCCATCTTTGAAGTGGCTCCACTGGGTGACCAAACAGCCGTCCCTCCTAACACTGGCAGAGGTTTTGAGGAGAACAATCCCCCCAAAAACCTCTGCCGACAGCCTCAGGAGGCTGGAATTAAGACGGGAAGCTATAGGTCAGCAGATGGAACCAAGTTACGCCAACAGGAACCATCATCCTTGGCTGCTTTCTGCTTGAAATGATCTCAGGCAGCAACTTTTGTTCTAAAAGGAGCCCTCAACGCACTCAGGGCCCCCCTTCCTGGCTGGGGAGCTGGGAGCCCCTGGGAACCACACGGTCAGCCTCAGCACAGCACTTGAGCAGATCTGGCTGGGCTTCCCCAGACCTGGGCCAAAGCCCAGGATGCCTCCCAAGGCTTCGGGAGCCCAGAGGCCGAAGGGGCTGTGCTGAGCCATGGCTCTTGGGCTGCCTTTGGCCTGTTGGGAGGACACCTGTGTACACTCAGCTGCATTCGGTGAGGGGGTCTCCAAAGTGAGTCTGTGTCAGAAACACTCGGCCTCTTCGGCCTTAGGCAGCACCCGAGACGGGCTCCGTGGCTCCCCCGGCCCACGCCACGTGGCCCAGGGTAGCAGGCCTCTTCTAGGCAAGGCTCATTGCACCCACTGGGTGTGCGTGCAGGTGCCCTCCGCTTCACCCGCCTGGCACAGGAGGAGCTTCCCCTGGGTGCCAGGGCTGCCTCGGCCCTTGAGGGGGCAGCGCTCCTCTGGACCCCCCTCGCCTGCCAGCCTTTCCTGCCAGCGAACCGTCGCTGCTCTTCTTCTCTGCCAGTGGTGAAGCACAAGCAAGACACGAATATTATTCCTGAGCTGTGTAACATGAATGTCATGTCCTGTTGTGTTACTGAAGAGGATTGTGGTTTTTTTAAAAAATGTTCTAAGAAATTAGTTGTCTTGTATCCAATATTCATGGTGAAAAGAGTTTTTCTTTTTCTCTTGTGTACCTTCAGAAAGACCTGTGCTAGCAATAAGCATTTATACTATATACTCTACATTATACTGTATGTGTGGTGTCAGTGTGTGTAATTCCAAATAAACAATTACTGTTAGGAACAAAATTGCCATTTCCCCTCAAACATTAACAAATGGCTGGGTTCCGTTTCAAGGCTGCCTCAGTCTCGGGAGTCTCTTCAGTTCGCTTTAGCAGTGGCCACAAGAAGAAACCCCTCGTTTTCCTCCCATTAAAGGGGCTGCCCCCTTTTTTCTCCTTGGCGGGACTCCCCCAGAGGCCTAGCCAAGCCAGGCGAGGCCTCCTTCTCAGTAGCAGTATTTTCCTTTCAGAACTGAAGTGGGGGGAGAACAGATTTTGGAAGGAATATTATTGCAGCTGTGTCGCTTTCTTTTTAAAAAATGAAAGCTCTAGAATTGTGATCCAGGTCAGAGGAGACTCGTCCTCACCCACTGTGGCCATAAAGTTAAGCTATCAGCGAAAGTGAATCATCGGCCTCTGCAGTGAATTGGGGCTTCTCCGCAGGACTCTTGGATAAAGTTTTAAGAAGGGATGGTTTTATTTCCTGTGCCGATGAGTCACAGGCATGACCCTCCTGTGTCCCCCTCTCCCCCCATGTTTGAGCGCCCATGAGGACCAGGGGAGGAAAGCCTCGGTCTGGGTCAGCTCCGGAGCCCGGAGCCCACTCCAAGGCAGCCAGCAGCTGGGCTCACCTCTCGGGCATCCTTCACCCTCCTTTCGAGGAAGGCCCCATCATGGCTTTGCCTCCAGGGCCCCGTGGTGGTTCTTTCGGGTCCTTCCTCGGCCCGCCTGGCTGGATCAATTCGGGCCCGGACTCAGATAAGCACCTGGTGCCTTCGGAGGACCCTGTCCGTTAAATCTGGCTCTAAGCAGCTGCTCCTAAGCAGAGATAAATGGGGAAAGGAAACATTATCCAAACATCATCCACTTCAAAGGCCCCGTTGCAATCTGTCCATTTGCCAAACAAAAACTGTAAAAAGACCCAAGATCAGGAAGACCAACCCATGCGGCTCCCTCCCAGGCTCTCCTACCAGTCCTGCTGCATTTGATGTGTTAATGGCTTGTATGCCTGCCAGCACCACAAACATTGTGCAACAGCACCCGCCACCCCTCCCTGCCCTCCCGGGATGTCTGCCTCCTGGCCAGCTGGGCCTCCTTGGGAAGAGTTGTCATCACAGGCTTTCCTTCGGGAAGCCATGGCTCCTCACCATGGAAAGGTGTGCCTGACCTGAAAAGCAACAGAGGGTCTTTAAAGGTGGATGGGGGTGGAACCAAAGAAGAGCACAGTGCAAAGCTCCACTCTGGAGGCGCCTGGCCTTGCAAACTTTCTTGGCTTGGCTTGTAAGCAGCCTTTCAGTCCAGGGTTCACATGAGCTAAGATGCTTTCATTGCTTTTTGATTATCGTATTGATCCAATCCATGTCTTTGCACCTGGAAGACGTTCAAACATGGATCCCTTTCTGAGATGAGGAAGATGGCTAACCTGATGATCCAAGATGACCCTATCTTGGGGTCCAGTTGCTTGAAAGGCTTGGCTAGGGATTCCTTGCTGCTGGCCACTGGACTAAAGGAAACCTCTGCTGCAGCCTACCTCCAAATCCAACAGCAGCTGCCTGGGGGCTTCTCTTCCCCCACCTGCCCCTGATTTGAAGGTTCCGCATTGCCATATTTTAAAAGAGCCGCTAGAGGAGATCCCTGGATCCAGATCTCCTTCGGTATCTGCCTTGAAGGAAAGCTGGGCCAGGCATGAACATACTAAGCAAGCATCGTCTTTTCCTTTCACAGCAACTGATTGGAACAAAAATGATCTTAAAACCAGAAGGGCCCAATCCAGCCTCTCCTCTGGACCGAAAGTCAGAGTGGGGAGGAGGGGAGGGGTTCGGAAGAAGGGACAGAAAGGCAGCAGAGCGGGAGTAATCCTGCCACTCCAGCCCAACCAATTCAGGTCCCACCCAATTAAACAGCAGGAGTCAGAGCCCATCAACTCTCCTATGAAGCAGCGGCGCTCTCTGTTTGGAATGGGCTCCTTGCTGCAGAACCTTCCACTGACTGTGGACCATTAGGAAGCAGAAGGCCCAGGCAAGATGCCCTTCCCTCCTTGGCTGCCCATCTCTGCAGAGCCTCTCAAGGGGGCGCTAGCTCAGGGGGGGAGATGGCTTCTAGGGAGCCACTCCTGCAGCGGGCATCTGCTCAGCTGGGATGACCAGAAGGATTGCAGGCTTTGGACTCCCTCCAAGGCTCCTGCTGGATCCTTAGATTCCTAAACCTGAGGACAGCCAGATTGCAAGCTTGCTGGATTTCTGAGTATTCAATTCAGAAACCCCACATTTTCCCCAATAACCCCCTTCTGGATTCAGTAACAGTTACAAGAAGATGAACATGCTCCTTGCAAGTGAATGTCTTTTTTAAGCATAAAATATGGCCCTCAGAAGACAGCACCATAAATCTTCTTGACTGGCTTGGCATGGGAGAGCAAGAAGTTCAAAGCGGATGGTGGGGAGTCCGGCAGGAACAACATTCACAGGCTGCCAGGATCAAGTCCGCTGATCTGAGGTCTTGGGAACGCCATGGCTAAATAAGGGGGCCTTGGAAGGTCAGCCTTGGCCCCAGTTGCTCGATGCCTGAGTGGCTGGAAAGAGCAGCGAACAAGGACCCTGCAGACTTCAGGAAGGTTCTTCTTACAAACCTGTTGAAGTCAACATGTGCAAGGCTGCGTTTCTAAGAAGGTCTGCAGGAAAAGATCCCAGCCAACCTGGGCACCTTTTCTTAAGAGGTGAGGGTGGGGTTGGGGTCTCTCCTCCGGCCTCCTTGAAGGGAGGCAGTGAGGTCTGTGCAGCTGGGCTTCTGTCCCTGGATCCAGCTAGAAAGATGGCTAACTTCACCATGAGCAGTTGTGACCTTTGCAACACAAGCAGTGCTGGCACTCTCAGAATCGCCTTTCTTTAAACTCTGGGGTCCCACAGCCGTCCAGAGCCCATCCCTTCAGAAGCCTCCCCATGGCGATGGGCAGCAGGCCAGCCTGCAATCCCCAATCGCTCCCAAGCCCCGTTCAGAGGAATGCCCCAAAAGGAATATATCCATGACACCCCACTAGGCCTGGCCAAGAGGAGGAGAAAGGAAGGCCATGGGTCAAGGGAGAGAGGCAGGAAGGGGGCGGGTGGGGATCGCTGAACACCCACCAAGGCAGCCACTGCTGGCTTACAGTTGCCTCGAAGGGGAGGCCCGCAGGCTTATGGGACCCCCTTCTTGGGGGTGGAGGAGGCAACAGGGAGATGGGAAGACAAGGATGCCCACAGGATCAGGAGCAGCACAGGCCCCAGACAGCCTCGCCCTCCCCTGTGAGTTCACCGATTCCAGGAAGCAAGGGGAGGACGGCCAACCCTCCCCTCTTCTGTGGAAAATGAGGCCAATGTCCTGGAATCTGGGAATCGCAGCCTGGAGAGGGGAGGAGCGTTTCCAAAGTCTTTGGGGCGTGTGGCTCGGGGGCTTCTCGCTGACCTGCCATTTCTGCCACAAAGAGACGTTGAGTTGCTGGGGTGCTCCCCAAATGGTTGCCATTGCCAAACATGGGGGAAGGGGAGAGCGATGACTTTCTCCTGGTTGAGAAGCTCTTTCAGTTCCTCCCCAGCCTCACTCGGGTTGCTTTCAGAAGGCTTCCGAGGGCTGCCGGAAGCGGGGTGTTGCGGGCTGCCTTTAAAAGCTCTGCTGGGCAAACAGGAAGAAGACAAGAGCTGTCCACAAGCCCAGAGGGCAAAAGTCTGGAGGGAGCAGCCCCTTGCAAAGCCAGTGGGGACTCCGAAAGGGAGAACTGGATGGCTGCGGATTTGGGCCATTCACCCTGGTTGGAGAGGCAACTATTGCCCCAACGGCCTGCCTCAGTTCCCTTCTTGTTAGACTCAAGAGGTTTCCATCCTCAGCTCATGTGGGAGCCTCATGAGAATCAAAGAGAGCCACGCTGTGCAGAAAAAATCAGGACCTGCTGATTTGAGCGTGGGCAGCTCACTGCCCAGGCAAGGCCACATTCATGAGCGGATTCCACCCTTCAAGCAAGATGCGGGCAGATGGTGCTGCCAAGGGAAGATGCCAGGCTGCAGAGTGGCTGCCTCTGTGCCCCTGAGGTATGGGCCAGAGGGATCTCCCCAGGTAGTGGGTGGGGAAGTCCCCCGGGCCCAGGAGGCGGGCTCTGCTGAGTGGGGGGCAGTCAAGGGTGAGAGGCCCGGGCATGGCCAGGCTCTCCTCCAGTCACTCTCCTCTCCCCCTGACCTCAATGCCAGCTGGCAGCTGTTGGTGGTTACCAATTTGGCAAGGCATCCATCCTGGAAACCCCTTCCCCCAATTTGGCACCTCTTTGGCATCCCTCCATGGCCAGGTGCCCAAAGGGGCATCTCGTGTCCCATTGCAGCTCCTTATTTCACCTGCCTCCCAGTCCTGTCCATCAGCACCATTTGCTGCCTTGACCAGTTGCCAAGGCCAGAAGGGCAAATCTACCCCAGGGAGGGAGGGACCCCACCCCAGAACCCCCCCACCCCAGTAGCTTGTTC
>JANHGC010005186.1:18041-29730 GCA_027560395.1 Boaedon fuliginosus | reverse complement strand
ATCTTTTGCGACCTTCTGACGAGCAAGGTCAATGGGGAAGCCAGATTCACTTAACAACCGTGTTACTAATTTAACAAGTGCAGTGATTCACTTAACAAATATGGCAAGAAAGGTCGTAAAATGGGCAAAACTCACTTAACAAATATCTCACTTAGCAGCAGAAAGTTTGGGCTCAGTTGTGGTCATAAATGGAGAACTACCTACATCTTGCCAATCTCTTGGAATTCCAACTAGCAAACAAGTCCAATCATATAATGTGCATAATTGAGAAGGCATTGAATATCATATATAGCCATGAAGCTAATAAAGTCCCTGAATAATTGTAAACAGGAATGTGATTTGTGTTTTCGGTGAAGGGGCATTTTTCATTCAGAAAGATTGAATGCCTAATACATCAGGAAGTTATTAAGCAGGGGAAGTTATTAAGCAGGGGAAGTTGCCAAACATACTTCATTTCATCCCACAACATGCCATGCCCATTTAGCAATGTGCTCTGAAACTTGTTTTCAAGACCAAGATGCAGCATCAGATGCAGTGTCAGAATCAGAATCAGAATAGAGCTGGAAGGGACCTTAGAGTTCTTCTCGTCTAGCCCCCTGCTCAAGTAGGACAGCCTATACCATTTCAGACAAGTGACTGTCCAGTGTCTTCTTAAAAAGCTCCATTGATGAAGCACCCACAACTTCTGAAGGCAAGCTGGTTAATTGTCCTGACTGTTAGGAAGTTTACACAGTGATTTGCTTGTATGGGTGGAAAACCAGTAGACCAGGGATGTCAAACTCAAAGCCCTTGGGGTGTTTAGATCTTCCCCAATGGGCCGACCTGGAAACAGTGAAGGACTGGCCTGTGTGGCCCTCCTGAGCTCCATTTTCACTGGCAGAGGGTTGCAGGAGGCCATCATAGCCGAAAACAGAGCTTGGGAGTCCGTTTTAACTGGTAGAGCATTTGGGCCACCACAGGGGCCACCAACAAAAGTGATGTTGAGCTGGCCACACACACCCAGGCCACACACACACCAAGGTCAAACACAACCCTAATGCGGCCCTCAATGAAATCAACTTTGACACTCCTGCAGTAGAAAATTGTATGACCATGTCTCCAAACTTGCAAACACAGCAGCAACACAGATTCAATACTGTTAAGGAGGAGAAACATACCATCAATGAATGAATGATTAAATATGATTTGTATATCCTGGACCAAACTTTTCTATGATCTTGATGTAGTTTGCTGACAAGCCCTGTACAAACGCAGATGTAGCTGCAGCAGGTCTGATAAATTGTTTTCATTCAAAGCATCTTGCTGCTAACATAGACCCTATAAACTGGCATGTGATTTGTTCTGGGCCAAGGGAAAAGCAATTATGTTGGATAAAGAAAACATGTGGATAGATTAAACAAAATGATCTGAATGCTGACATATAAAATCTTAAGGAGATGAAGTGGAAATAATAGTAAAAGCAGATAAAACATTTAGTAAAGAAGTAATATGGAATCCTTGTATATTAAGGAATCAAAGTTTTTTATTGTTATGTTATTACTATGCAAAAGTGTTCAGCACTGTGCTATAATGCAAGAAATGGCACAAATCATCCTTATATTTTTCTTACTTATTTACCATGCATTTGGGTATACTTTTCAATATTGCATTTGCGTTATTTTTTTTGCTATATGAGCCACCTTTCTTTCCAACATCTTTGTATTTCCAGGAGGAGAATGACTTGTCATAGTTAATCAGATGTTTCAATATATGGAAATATTTTCAGAAAGCAGTGTGTCTCAGAAATATATCTTTTGGGAATTGCATTGCTTATTCAAATCTGCTTCATTTAATCCATCTACTTTTCTTTTAAACAACAACAGCATTGTTTTCTTGCTTCTGAACTTGACATTCAATCCCTTGCTCTTTTGTGGGGGAAAATTTGAAGTTTCTGGTTTATAAGGCCTGACCAGACAGTAACTGTCAGAAAATATGAAAGCTAAAACAGGGAACCCTGGAGCTATGGTTGCTGCAAGAGATGGTTGATGAATTTACTGAATCCATCTTTCAAAGTAAAATCACTTGGTTCCCACTTCCCATGCTAATGCAGTTCAATTCGGTACAATTCTATACAGTACTGAAAAATTTGAAAAATTTTACAAATGTACACTGTAAAATAATACACAAATGATTAATATAATGTATTTAAAAGTAGTTTTAAATAGGTAATAGCTCTTCCTGTTAGTAAGAAAGCAGAATTCTTCTGTACATATGGAAAATGGGCCCATAAATACTATTTGGTACTAGAACATATGATATAATGTCTTTTCAAAGGACCAAGATGGAGAAATGAAGATACTGTAGCTCTTCACTATGTCATAATTTCTAAGGTATTTACAGCCCATTTTAATGGGAACAATGAGCTAAGCAAGCCAATCTCTAAAATGTTAAGTATATTCTATTTATTTTTCAAGATATTTTACATTTAAAAAAAAAGAAAATCCAGATATGAGTATGGAAACAGGATGGAGCAGACTTACCGCTAAGGCAACCACTTAGATGTACTATAAAAACCACCCAATCTGGAAGTATTCTGAAGATAATAGAGATACCCTTAATCACCAATGTAATTATTTTACACTATGTATATATTTCTGATTCTCGACTCGTGACTCACCTGTAGCTTTGCTCTACTAATATAGTACTATCTTCCACTGAACTCATGTCATTTTAATACTTAGGACAGGTGAAGAAGATGAAAAAATACATTAAGCTTAATTCACAGTGCAATAATGATCACAACTCCCATTCCTATTATAATTTACATGATCTTCTTAACTGTGTGAATTATAACTCCTCACTGCTAGCATCATCTATGATGTTAGTGAACATTAAAGGTAGAAACTATAGGTGTATGATATTTTTGTAAGATAATTTAATGAGGTTTATATTTATGTACATATTTGATATGTACTAGAAATTTGAGGCCCTATTCAGGTTTGCAACATTTCAGAGAGCCATAGGAGACCATCGAGTAATAAAGCAAAATTATTAGAAGTTGGGGAGTGAGGGAAGAAAGAGAGAGGTTTAAAAAAATGTCAAAAATGCAATTTTTCAGCATTTTTAAGTAGTGTTTTTTTGGAAGGAAGATTTTAAGTGAAAGAAAAAAGTGGTTTGCTTTCCAAAAACTTTCTGCTCTTATTCTACTTTCCAGCTCCTCAAGACTGGGTTGAAATCATTCTGAAAGTCTTCTGAGACATTCCCATTCTTAAAATAATAAAATAAAATTGCATCAAATTTTGGTGAAATAATCTTAGAATGCTGAGGATGTCCATGGGACCATGAATAATTTGCTGTATCTTGATATCAACTGGTATCAGTTGATTAAATTAAGAGACATTAAGAGAAATGGAGAAAACTATTGCTTTCAAACATATCTATTTAATTATCTGATAAATATTAATACCACAACACTGGAGTATGTGATGGGATGAACTAACAACTGGGAAAAGAGGCTATTTTTACCACATTGCAGGTAGACAGTAACAGCAGATTTTTTTAAAACTCTAGGGCACATAATAAATTATGGAAGTTATAAATATATATACTATTACTGATGTTCTGAGAGATCAGTAGAAAAGATGAGACAGCGTGCCTTTCTTCCTTTTTTTCCTATTTCACAGCAGATCTGATTATTTTTATACACTTAAAAGCAATATAATCATAAGAACCTAAGAGAGCAAGAATTTCACGAGGACATGCTCTGATCACATCACTCCCTCTTGTATAACTTCCATTATGGGCTGTTTTTCTTAATGCAGAATTGGAGATGCTGATGTTAGAAATGTGTCTTTTGGGAATCATATTCCTTATCTGAATCTGTTTCTCTTAATTCTCTGCAGGGATGTTTCAGACAGTCTTGGAATTCCTCATCATGTCTGAAGAAATATGTGAGGCAATGGGGAAAACAAACAGAAGTACATTTTCAAATCTGAAAAATAATATTATAACAATGGGAAAATTTTGAAGTAATGAAACCAACTAAAAATATGGATTCAAGAGAGAAAGCCTCAGTCTTAGTGAAGAAAAAGTAAAGTTAATAGTCAGAAACATAAACTTTTCATAATTCTCAAAGTGGAAATAGGAAAATTGAAATGTGTCTTCAGAGGAAAGGAATGCATGTATTCTTGAAATACTTTAACATTTTCTTTCATTTTCTTAAAACTTCTCTCATAAATCTTACAAATATGATTTTTCATATATAGACATTTTTAAAAAATTAGCCAATTTTAGAAACTCATTATTTTAAAATAACTCTCATGATAGAAGCCAAGCTTCAACATTTGTGAATTTAAATTTTACAACTTTCTAAAATTCTCAGGTCCAAATGAAACTTTATATACAAAAAATTTATTAAATATTTCAATATGTAGTACCGTATGGATAGTTTCAAATAACCACAGCGAGCCAATACTACAGATTCAACCAAAATAGAATTTGATATATATTTACTGATTGATTGATTGATTGATTGTTTACATTTTTATGCCCTCCAACTTCCGAAGGACTCCGGGCGGCTTACAACGGATAGCAGATAGCAATACAACAAATAGCACTAGCACATTTTTACAGTTTTACAGTTTACAGTTTTACAGTTACAGTTTACAGTTTACAGCAGATAGCAATAGCACATTTTTTACAGAATCAGCATATTGCCCCCAACATTTGTGGGTTCTCATTTTACCTTACTTCGGAAGGATGGAAGGCTGAGTCAATCTTGAACCTGGTGAGATTTGAACTTGCCTTAATTGCAGCAGCTGCAGCCAAATGCATCACTAAGTACTGTGCTCTATTCACTGTGCCACCGAGGCTCAATTTGTTTATGATTAGTTTTATTAAACCATTTGAATATTTACGAACTCTTGCAGGCTCACTAGTAACTTGCAAAGGAAATAGATTTTAAAAACCATTTAATCCTCTAATGCTTCTCAGTTAGTCTTTTTTAATACAATGCTTTCCAGATATGGTGGATTACAATCTCATAATCTCCAACTGATATGTTTATATTATCTGAAAAATGGTTGTAGCTGCATGTGAAGACCATAGTCTTAACTATATGGATTTGTTGCTAGACTATATAAGACAAGTGTCAAACTTGTGGCATCGCATTGCCATCACGTGACATTTTTCCCATTTGCGGAGCTGGGGTGGGCATGGCCTGTGCATGGCGATCTGGCCCATGGGCCACCAGTTTGATACCCCTGCTGTATAAAGATGCTCTGTAAGATCTCATGTCATAACTTTGCCAGGAGAAAATTGCATACAATTCAGTATTGCATCGTGCTGAGTAAACAAGGATGTGGTTAACTTTTAACTGTTTTAAAAAGTTGTGGACAGTACGCTCACCTCAATTCCCACACAGATGAGTTGCAAGGGATGGAATGTTGTTCAAGAACCTTCACTGAGGACGGAGGAGGATAAAGATGGAGAGGGAAATTGTGTTAATGCTCAGTTACAGGCATGAAAAATCTTGTCTAACTTAGTGGAAGAGCAGAATGAGGATAAAATAAACAAGCAATTGGCCTTGACACTATGATTGCGAGAAATAATGTGAAATCCAACTCTTATTTCAAAGAAGGAAGCATGGCAAAAAAGTAGGAAATATATGAGATACAAATTATATATCAGAACGATATCCGTTTCCTCAGAAACTATCAACAGTCTATTACTATTGAAGCCCAAAAAAGAGAATTTTCATTATGTTTTCATTCTCATGTCTAGTGGTGCTTTCCTTGAAGAAATAAAATGGGGCTCTTTCAAAACTCTGAACACAATGGATTGTGGAGGTATCTGGTTTTGAAAGAGCAGTGCTCTCCTAGTTTAGAAACATGGGTTTAGCACTCTTTCAAAACGCCACAATATAAAGCTACTCAGCAGGCTTGCAAGGTTTGAAAGAATGCTAAAGCCATGCTCCCTTGAGAGTGAACATGGAAAAGTAAAAGGTAGCATCTTTCAAAAAATTTCCCTTGTACAATGTTGCTGAACCGAATTGCAGAGTTGATGAATAGATTTATAGGGGTGAAATCATGTGTCAAAATCATTATTTCCCCAAGGTTGTCCCCACTTGGTTCCTGCATTGCTGCTATGTTTGGTGGTTTGATGGTTTTTCATTGGCTAGTAACATTCTAAAAAATGGAAAGCAGCAAAGGAATTCTGGGAGTTGAAGTCCACAGGTCATAAAGGCATCATAGTTGCCCACCTCTGTTCAAGAGAATTAAGTAAATTTTGCTCAATTGTTATTGCTGTCCCAAGCAAGGGATAATTCTCACTATATAGCACACTATGAATGTTCTAGGGTAGAATTTTAAAAGTGTCATTTTAGGCCTTATAACGTTAAGCACAATGTATATTTGTAAGACCACAAATATACATTCATTTATTCTTGTACACCTGCTTAAGGTTATTTCCTAAATAGTTTAAATTTAAAATGATTGCACTTCTAACTATGGAATTAGAAATCAAGTATTTAATTTCTTGGTGACTATATTGCGTGATTTTTAATTGGTTTTGTGTTTTGTGTTGTAAGGTTGTTTTACTTACTTATTTATTTAGGCATGCTTATGTTTTAATTTTAAACCACCCAGAGTCATGAATGTGAGATGTGTGGCTATATAAATCGAATAAATAAATACATTTTAGCACCTGTGCATTTTAACTTTTCTATAAGCATTCATCCAATATTTCAAATAACTTAATACAGTGGTTTTATACCTTTTAGAATTTGTCTAATATTTTGATAGTTTATTTACACAATATTTTAGTTAAAAGCAGAGGTGGTATTCAGCCAATTCTGATAGGTTCGGGAGAACCAGTAGTAATAATTTTGATTAGTTCAGAGAACTGGCAAACACCACCTCTGACTGGCTGACTCCAGCAAATACCACCTCTGATTAGCCAATTGCATAGCCACCCCCACCAAGCCACGCCCACATAACCATTAGTAAAAAAATTTGAATCCCACCACTGGTTAAAAGTTATTCTAATTGCCTTATAAATGCATACATAATTCTGATCACTGACCTCAGTAAAGAGATTTGAAAATGATATATGAGTTACTATAAAATAATAACTATATTCATTTTAGGAAATCAGAATTGCCAGGGGACAGAAGTAAATAGAAAAGAAAACAGGGAAAAATAAATCCCTGAAAGCATAAGGAAGAACATTGTGCTCTGTGGGAGCTGGGATAAAAAATAAAGCTCCTTCACCCTCTCATTCTTTAGATAGAGTTGTACATAGAGTGATTAATGTGCTGAGCTAGGATGGAGAGACACAATTTCAACTACATCTTCAATCACAGAAGTTCACTAGGTGACTTTCAGGCCATCCTTTTCTCTCACTCCAACTCTATTGTTGTGGAGGAGAATAGGAGACAGGAGTGTTATGTATGCCACCTTGGTTTCTTGAATAACAAAAGGCAGGAAAATCACCAAGCAAACAAATACTGTATAGATAATAGATAATCTGAACTGGGCCCTTTGCATTCCTCACTATAAAAATAAAAATGTACATGGAGGTGAAAAACCATGTGATTTAGGAGAGAGATGTTTTGACCCTGTTCTCCAAAGTAAAAGAGATGGATCTTACTTTACTAGAACAAGTATAACAAAAGAGAAGAAAAAGTGTGAGAGAAATAACAGGTAGTCCTTGACTTACAACCACAATGGAGCCCAACATTTATGTTGTTAAGCGCGACAATTGTTAATTGAATTTGTCACATTTTACGACCTATTGTGCCACAAGTGAATCACTGCAGTTGTTAAATTAGTAACACAGTTATTAAGTGAATCCGGCTTCCCCATTGACTTTGTTTGTCAGAAGGTTGCAGAAGGGGATTACTGCAATTGTCATAAATAAGAGTCATTTGCCAACTGTCTCTATTTTGATCACCTGACCATGGGGATGTTGCAATAGTTGTAAGTGTGAAAAATGGTCCTGTCACTTTTTTCAGTGCCCTTGTAACTTTGTATAGTCACTAAACGAATTGTTGTAAACCGAGGACTACCTGTATAACTTTTGTTCTTCCCATGAGATTAAAAATATACATACAGAGAGAAGGAAAATTTATTTCCATCAGAATTCAGGTGAAGGTTGACAAAATGGATAAGTTTTGGAGGTTAACAAAATGGATAAGCCATCTCGAGTTCCCCCTGACCAGGGAAGAGAGGCAGGGTATAAACCAGAATAAATGAATGAATGAATGAATGAGTGACGAAAGAAGAATAACATCCAATTGAGAGAAGGCCACATGGTCAACACTATTTCTACAATTGATGTGCTCATTCCTAAGTATATCCAGCTAACAAGGCCTTCTGGTCTCAGGACCTTTACTGGAAAGTGGGCAATATTTTAACTACTATGCTAAGAAAAGCAGGACAGAGATTAGAAAAGACAGAGAGAGATAGCCCAATGCTGCCTCACAGTAAAGTACAGGATTTCCTAAGCTTTAGAAATGTGGAGTTTGGACTAGGTGTAGCCATACCTGTGGGTTTTAGTGTTTTCCCCACACTCTGCCATCTTTCATGTGGATGGTGGCCATTACAGTAGTGGCCTCATAAGTTTACCTCAGTTTAGTTTAGTTTAATTTAGTTTTGTTTTTAAAACTGCTGAGTTAGCACCAATAATGATCCTGTTGCAGATTGTTTTTAAAGCTGAGATAATTTTTATTTAGTTTTTTGGGTATTCTTCAAATCTAGGCTGTTTTTCCCCAGTAAAAGTCATTTTGTGGGAATTATGCAAAAAGTTTGATTCTTCTCTGGTTGCATCTACTTCTAGATTATTGATATACAATTGGTAGTTCATTCTTATTAAGAGTAGTTTCATATTCTTACTATTATGATTTGATTCCATCTAACCTCCTTGCCATTCTTGATATTAAACAAACCAAATCACATTTACTTTTTGCATATTTCCCTAACATATTTGCTTTATGAATATTTTCCTCCTGTAATCATTTTTGCATCATTGCTGCCTAGTACAAAATTTAAAATATAGCTTTCCTTAATGTATAAATGTTTATATGCAGTTTTGAGTTGAGAAGAATTAAAAGTTAGCAGTGAAAAGATTCAGTGTATTTATTAAACTACTGAAGACTACCGGTATTCAGTAGTTTACAATAGTTTATGATAAACATTTAAATTTTAGTCTGATTTTTTTTTACAGTTATTTTCATTATATTGTGGTATATCTTGGTTTTTACTGTTTGCTTGTGTTCTGTTGTATAAGTGAAATTAATGCCCAACCAGGTATTATAAGACAAAAGGTAGTTTTAAAATATTTTAATAAATTAATAGCTATATATTTTAACTTGATAGCATATTATTGCCCCAGTATCTAATGAGTGATGGATTACAGCTACCACATCTACCACATTTATATAACCACAAAATTATGAGTTGATGATAGAGAGCTATTCCAATTTGCTAGCCTGGAAATCATTTGTTTTAACAAACTTATGAATATTCATGGATGGTCTCTTGGCTAGCTAATTCCTGCCACATCGATTAGGATGGCATGGTGCCTATTGACAAGCTGGTCAGTCTCTTAAAAGGGAAAAAGAGCCAATAATAATGGTTTTATTTTGGCATCTTGTTTCACACTACATGTGCATGTTTTTATGTGGAGAGCCAGCAGAAGAGTCATAGGCCGCCTGAAGAGTGGAAAACAGTAAAGGTAGAGTGTATGAATGAAAAAAAAGTATTAAATTAGCATGGATTCTATCAAGCAAATTTTATTTAGCTAAAGAAACAGGTTATCCAATACAATTGACAAGCAGGGCTGAGTACTTAGGTGTATATATTACCCCAAGCATGCCCCAAAATGTCATCCAGACAGATTCCAAATTCAAATAGTCTTTGGTTGATTCAGAACTTATTTTTTCTGACAGAGAAGGTATTTCCAGGATACAGGTATTCTTCTGTAGGTATATTTACAGGGGTGAGTTTCTACCAGTTTGGCCCAGTTTGGCCAAACTGGTTGTTAAAATACCTATCAGTTCGGTGAACCGGTTGTTAAAATTAAGCTACCGGTTCAGCCAAACTGGTAGCTAAATCCGCTGATTTTTGGGCCTAAATTGATGTGTATGCAACATGCACTGTGCACGCATCACCCCTATATATATTTACCTACAGAAGAAAAAAAAATACAACAATAATAAGTTGAACCTACAGGTCTTAACTGTCTGAAGTAGAGCCCAAACATTCAACAGGAATTATACCACAGAATTACACTACATATATATATATATATGAGTTGTTCCAGTGAATAGATTATATTATTCCATTTTAGTTTTTAAACCATCTGTAAAACATTTTAGTTTTTAAATCATCTGCAAATATCTAAGCAGCAAGTCTCTGCATAAGGAACATGTATATACAATACAATGTAGAATAAAACATCTAAAATAAGTTATTAAGCCACATAAATAATAAAACAGTCTAAGCAAAGCAGCAGAATTTCCCAAAGCCACAAGAACTACAGTAACAGTGATCATGATAGAAGAACCGATCATTCGAACCCTAGCCAGCAATTATAAAGGCCTATGAAAGTAAAAGGGTCTTTAGCGCTTTTCCCAAAGCTGTTTAAGGTTTTATAGGTTAATAACAACAGTTTGAACTAGGCCCAGAATTGTACTGGCAGCCAATGCAGATGGCATAATATGATTGCATCAGCCATACCAGATCTGGCTTCTCTGTTTCGAGCTAATTGAAGTTTCTAAATAAATTTCAAAAGCAGGCCCGTTTGCAATGCATTCAATACCGTAATACAGCTAAGAAGTTACCAGAGCGTGAGTAACAGTGGCAAGGCTATTCGGCCAAGGTAAAATCACAGGTGATAAATCAGCTAAAATAATAAAAGCCTGAGGCCATTTGAATCTTTAGCAATAGAGATGGATTCAGAAGTAACCCCCATACTTCGCAGGGGAACCTTTAGAAGGGGTTGTCATCCCTTCAGACACAGTGGATGCCACTTAACTGAGTTGTTGAACCATCCACAAACAGTAATTTCTGTCTTGTCAGGATGAGAAGCAGTTTATTAGCCCCATCCAATCCATTAGTCTGCTCCAGCATGAGTTCAAAACATCAACTGCTAAACCTGCATTAGAGAGAGAGGAACAGAAGAGAAGAGAAGAGAAAGAGATAGCTAAATGTAAAATTCTCCCAATGGTTTCATGTAGATCTTAAAAGGCACAGGTGACAATATACTCTGAAAAATCCTTTAGATTATCTGCTATGGAGAAGACGTAATTTCCAATCTGGTTGGGGAATTCTGGACATTGAAGTCAAACTTCTTAAAATTGCTGAGGTTGAGAAACACTGCTCTTAACTCTTATTTCCTGGGATGTTGTTCCTGCTTTTACAAAGGGGAAGAAAGAGGATCTGTATATCTACAGGCCAATCAGCTTGATGTTTATACTGAGCTAAACTCCGAAAGAGCTTAAGCAATTGGCCTCTGAGCATTTAGGAAAGAATGCATTGCTTAATAGGAGCCAGAAATAAAGCACTAGCTGATTACCCGACGTTGCCGGGGTAATTTTTTATGGGACTGCCATCTTCCTTCCTTCCTTCCTCCTCCCTCCCTCCCTCCTTCCTTCTACCCTCACTTCTCTTCCCCGCCACCTTCTTCCTTTGTTCCGCCTTCCTTGTACCTC
>JANHGC010005185.1:33969-54933 GCA_027560395.1 Boaedon fuliginosus | reverse complement strand
GAAGGCCCAAAGCCTGCTGTGGGGTGGTGGGGAGGATTTCAGCCCTTTTGGGATATTTCTTCGGACTTAAAAAAAAAACCGAGCAAGGCCGGGTAAGCAGCTAGTTAGTTTATAAATAAAATAATATCTTAAACTCAAAGTTCTCTGTCAGCTCTGTCAATAAAGACCACTTGCTGTGAACAATTCAGCTGCAGATTTGTCATAAATACACTCAGCACTTGTTTTGTTGCTTTCTGTTTAAAGAATGATGGTCCTTTCATAATGATCATTTGAAGTCAGAAAGTGCAGCTTAACTTTGGGAAAAGAAATATTTCTATCCATCAGTTGATTTAGTAATGTCAGTTTTCAAGATAAGATAGCTGATAAGTGCCTGATTATATCTACTTTTATAGCTCCATTCCTAGCTGGACAGGTGATACTGTGGCAATGCTGGCCCAGTACCTGAAGGCTGTAAAACCCCCTCATCTCTGTGACAGCCCCTCAAATATTAGAATACTGCTATCGTGCTATTACTATTACCAGTCCTATATAGCAAAGGACAAGGTTCTATCTACCACATTGGATAAGAATGGGCATGCTCCTAGTCCCTTCCTTTAAACATTGTCATCTTATGGGAGCTAGGAAGCATGCCTTTTCCATGGCAACCCTATAGAGGTTGAGCAGGCCTCTACCCTCAGCTTTCCTTGCAAGTGTTGGGTGAAAGGATTTAATGAGAGAGTGTATGTCATAAATTTAACTTTGATGTCAGGTTTTTAATGTTTCTGGTTTCAATAAATGTAATATGGTATTGTGCTGTTTTGTTATTGACATTGTTTTAATTGCTGATTGGGAGCCACTCAAATTTCAATATAAGATGTGTAGCTAAATAAATGTTTCAAATAAATAAAGTGGAGAACCCTATAGGAGCAACTTGTAAGTATGCACCCATCCTGATTAGTCTAACACATGGAGGTAGCACATAGGCACCTGCTGTAATTAAGCTCTGAGGTAAAAGTGCACATGCAGGCACAGAACCAAAACTGTTATTTCTGCACAGAAGTAACTATAATTACTGTTGGTAAAGAGATTGGCTAGATTTCCAGAAGTCATACTTTTCTGCATTTACTATTTCTTTCAAGACCAAAAACAGCATCTGCTGCCCTCCAATCATCTAGTTCCTCAATAGTTATTTTATTTATTTATTTATTTATTTAAATTATATCCCGCCTTTCTTCCCTAATCAAAGGGAACAAAGGCGGTTATGGGAGGATTATAAATACCGATTTAGGTAGACTTTCAAAAGGATCCTTCAGCAGCCTTTGATGCAGTTCATCTGGCACTGGAAGCTTAAATTCATTCAAAATAACTAGATATTCACCCAACTTTTTTCTATCTTACTGAAGTCCTGTCCCTTATTAGTTGCCCTTTTGTATCTAGAGTTACATGTTATTAGCATTTTGTTCCCTTTATTGAGCAATTGGCAGGCTTTTTCAGTACTCCTGAATGCAGTTGAACTGGTCCTGGAATTTTTTAATTCATAGGTATGCCTTCAATTACATTCATTTGTAAAAATGTAAAATCACAGAAATGAATCTTATTCTTCAGTGAAAAATGTCACTGAATCTGATTCCTTCTCCAGTTCCTTGCTGATGTTTTGCAACTAATGCATGAGATTAAGACATTTTGGCTATCTTGCATATTACCAAAAAGAAAAAAGAACAAGTAGCTAAAGTCACATATTCCGGTAAAACCATGTTATTTTATATGCATAGCTGCACATTAATAAATAATATCTTACATATCTCACCAGCATTGTAATCAGATGATCTGTGCACCTATTTGCAGAGGTGGGATTCAGCCACTTCCGACAGGTTCTGGAGAACCGGTAGCGATAATTTTGATTGATTCAGAGAACTGGCAAATGCCATCTCTGATTGGCTGACGGCATAGCCACGCCCACCAAGCCACGCCCACAGAACCGGTAGTGGAAAAAAATTGAATACCACCACTGCCTATTTGGTTAACTACTGAGCAGCATTTTCAAGTGTCTACCTTTATTTTGTTAAGGGGTTTTCATATTTTTTTTAAAAAAATAGATGAACTGATCTCTCAGCAATCTTTCCAACAGAGGTTGTTGTGAAGTTAGAGGCTATTTTCTGATTTTCCTTCAAGTAAAGAAATACCTTATGACATAAATTTTCATGAACGTGCCCTTAAAACTTATCATGTCCTGTGGTTTTGCAGCATGCCTAAGACTATGTAATACAATCCATGTTTTATAGATTTTACCTAAATCAGGGCTTGGCATAAAATTAATCTGGATCTAATGTTGAATCTGTATATGACTTGCATAGACAGCAGGCAGGGTTTTGTTTATTTGTTTTTCTTATCAATATTTGCAGTTATAAAATGGATTTTGTATTCACCTTTCCTTAATTATATAGCTAAAATGGTTGAAGTCAACAAAAACAGACCCTGCTGCAGAGGGACTGTGAGTTCAGTTTTATTCTGATAGCAACCAAGTTCCTGGACTGTGTAACTCAAGGCAAATGCTGTTTACTGTGGATTTCAATTGATGGTTTGGGGAGTCAAGGGGAAAAAAGCAGGCCTTCAAACCCGAAGTTTGCAAACAAAATACTAATTCTTGCGTAATGTCTCCCCTTGGATTTTATTTTGTTTTATATCATTTAGTGTTTCAATATGAGAGTAAGCTTTTGTGTTCTTTCTGTGATGTTGTTTATTTATTTTATATTGGCTTGCAATAGCTGATAGTAAAATAACAATGCTCCCTTCTGCTCAGGACCCTCTGTAAGTTCAAGGTTGAGAAAGTTTGCAAGAGGGCTTCTAAAATGCTTTCTAACCTCTTGATGCAAATGGTCATTGTAAGCATTTTCATTTTCTTAAGGATAATGAAGAAAAAAATGTTTTTTTCCTCTGGTGTTCTCTTAGTATACCTTTTCTGTGTCTGTCTGCACTGGGAAGTACAGGACAGGTTACTTATCCAAAAGATACACTGAGGGTTTTTTTACTGGAAAGTTTTTCTCTGCGTCCTTTTGCCAGATCTGTCCCATTTTTAATTCTATCTTTCTTAAACTGACTTCTCCCACCATGTCAAATCTCATTTTGAATTATTTTTCTAAAGTTCAATTTCAAGACAACTATAACTGACTTGTAGACAGTATTCTGTTAGGTTAGAAAGGCTGGATTTGTATGGTTTAAGCAGACGCCTTTAGGATTGGGTAAGAGGTATTTGTGATTTGGATTGGAAAGGTTCAAGACAGTAGATAGTAATTGTCAGGATCCTACAAATGTGCCTTATAGAAATTAACAGTGCAAATCTAGAGAAGCACAGAGTTCTCTTTGGAGAATATGTGGCAATTAGTAAAACATGAGCTTAATCGAAGTAAACAAGAAAGTGGTAAAAAGAAATTAACGGTTGCCATGCCTTGACTATCTTTGGTATAAAAAGTGAAGAGAAATCTGTCAGGCTATCAAGATTCTGTTATAATAGTACGTAATAGTAGAGTTCCAGTAATTTTTTGTGGCATTTGTTTCCTGACCCCAAAGACTGACACTTACCTGCATACCTCATTTTGCAATTACTTTTGGCTTCACAATTTTCAATAATCCTGTTTGGTTCTTGCAAATTACATAGCCATTATGTTACAGTCAGCTTGATAGACCTGAAGTCAATCTGAAATGAAGGGCATAAAAATAAACCATGTTTGAAGATCTTTTAATAAGGAAACAACCACTTAGGTTACAAAAGCAATTAGGTTGAGTTGACATTGCTTATGACCCAACCAAATAAAACAGAGGAGACCCCATGTCTCAGTGCTAAAGCATCTGCTTTCCACGAAGAAGGTCCAAATTCAGCCCTTGGTTTTAAAAGAATCAGGTGATAGAGGATGACGAGTTTCCCCTGTGACTCTACAGTATGACTGTCAGTAAACATAGACCTGCCTTCCTAATTATTTAGGAAGCCCATTTTTAATAACTTTATAATTAGCCTAATAATTTAATAAATTATTGAATACATTTATTTATTTAAATAAATTATTGAATACATTTAATAATTAATAAAATAATTTAGAGAAGCCTATTTTTCCAGACTTCCTCTAAGGACTGTTTCAGCAGCTGGATTGGAGAATTCCTTCTTGTTTTTCATGCTAACTGAGATATATTGATGGGAAGTTAATTTAGCCTGAAACAGCTTTTAGGTTATTTGGGACTAAACTTTTAAGTCTCTACTTAAAATATCTACTGTCTACAACCCAACAGCAGCAACCAGTTTGAACAACACATTAATTCCTTTTCTTTTGACCCAATTAATCATTGCACATGAAGATAATTAGTTAGTAGTTGATCTTTCTCTCAAGACTATAGTTTCCAATATGTCAGGGAATATTTTCACAAAATGTGTACATTTTGTGTAATTAAAGCCAAATGGAGAAAGCATATCATGTCAGCATGATTAAGCTTAGTAATAGCTAAACCATCTTCATCCATGAAACTCAACTGGGTAACTGCATGCCATCGCCTCTTTAACTCATTTACTCTCCTGCCAGCTCTACTGAATCTATTATGGTTGCAACCAGCAAGAATTCCCCTTGACCGGGGAAGAGAGGCGGGGTATAAATTAATTAATTAATTAAATAAATAAATAAATAAATAAACAGCAAACCTATAAAAAAGAAGGCAGTTATCTAAAACTATTTTTTACTATACAGTGTCACTATACAGTGTCAACAAGATTTGCCAATCTAGGGTTTCAGATAGGACTTTCTCAGTCCTAATGCTTTTTATACCCAGCCACTTGAAGTCAGACAGCATATAAATCTAAATTTTAATATATTATTATCCATGGGCTAGAATCCTAGAAAGTCTTTCTCAACCTCAGTAACATTAATGCTGATTGAAAAATTCTGTGAATTGAAGTCCACGCATCTTAGAAAGTCTGAGCAAGTCAGATGCCCTCCTATTGATCTGTATTTTGTTTCCCCGTACAGTGATATGGACATCATCCTCTTTTGGGTCCCAGGCCTGGGGTTAATGTATTGGAGAATTGCAGCCATCATGCTAAGCTTTAATATTTCCCTTTCTGTGTCTACTGACATCACACTGTTGCAACTCCAACCATTAACGGCAGTGAATGATGTTGGAGGAAATGTACAAAATGTAGATGAGAGGTCAGTGTCAATTTGACTACATCTTCTGGAGATAGAGGAGATAAATTTGAGGCAAAACTGTCATTTTGCGCAGTACAGATAGACTCCTAGACATGGAGCCACACACGCAGTAGCATAGGAGTCTAAATACTTTCTTTTAGCCTTATTGATGCATCTCTTATCTGTGTGAACCATGTGCCACTTGAAAGGGACGAAGTAAATGATATGAGATTGACAGGCCATTTATCATCACATCTGGTGCTTTGTGCCACATGGACCAAGCTAATGTGATTTCCATGCCTGCAGTCTGTATGCATTAAGGCTTTAAAAAGCATTGATTCTGAATGTTCTGTAGGTTTCAGAAATAGGCAACACTCCACTAACACTCCACTCCACTCTTTGTTAGGCTACTTCAGCAGAGTGTTTCAGGTGGGTCAAAGGGCTGAAGAAGAAACACTTTTAGTGCATCATATTTTATGGGGAATAGAATAAAATTAACCAATTACAATATTTATTTATAAAAATTAGCCAAGGCCAGGTTGGTAATTAAAGGAGTAGTGCCCCAAGGTTAATGCCGCTTAAAGATGAGCTGAATATTAACAAGAGCATATGGATAGTTTATCCAATTATCAGAAGTCATAATCCTTGGATAATATTTCAGTATAATATAAGTCAGGGGTAGAATTTTCCTATTTTCCGCTTTGCCTGTTCTTTGAGAACATACCCATTGTCCTCTGACATTTAGGATCTAAACAGCTATTTGCTATCCTGCAGACATGGTCTTAGTGAGAATGGGTGAAAAGGCAATGAAATAACACCTCCTTTGTCCAAAAGATCTTCTAATCCAATAATACATATGATCCCGTTGACATGACATTTTCACAGGATATATGTACTATAAGAAGTGCTTTAAAGGTGTATGTATTTCAGAGGCTAATGCCATGTGAAGAAGGTTTGCTGCAGGTTGAAAAGCTAGATTAAAATCAAGTGGTATATGAAATGACTAAAACACGTTATCAGCTTGCTTGGCTGGCCAGATCCTGACACACGTAATGTCTTTCAGCACTAGAGAAAAGTTCAAAAGTTCCTGAATGGTACTTATTCCAAAATTAATTACTTATTCCCTAATATCCCAGCTACTCTGTAATAGGCTGATTTGGAAAATACACACCCTGTTGAATGCATGTTATAGCCCTGAGAGTTGCTCATATAAAAGTGCACATGTTTGGGAAATCAGTAATTGCCTTAATTCTGCATTGATGTGACTTGGCATTTCCCAAAAAGGAAGTTAGGATGACCAATGTCAGAGTTGGGCAAAGAGACAAGATACTGATAGCACCGTATAAAAATGAAATAGCCTTATAGCAGTAAAACTGCAATCTTAAGCAATATTACTTAGAAGTTCTAATTACTGGATCTTACTCCTGCATTCACTGAATTGAAATGAGAAACTCACATGTTTAATAACCATTATTATTATTATGGTCACCAAGATGTTCAGACTGGATTTGGCATTTTCAGGGATCTATCAAGTCTTTCCCAAGGATCTGGGACAGGAAGATGTTGATGTTTCATGGTATTAAAGGTATCGTCACAGGGCATAAGCTGTTCCAGATAAAGCTGTCTTTTGCAATTGCCCGATGGTGATTTTGTCAGTGCCGATGGTGTTCAAATTTATTTTATTTTTTTATTTATTTGATTTATACCCCGCCTCATTTCCCCAGTCAAAGGGAACTCGAATGGTGCTTCGGTTATTTTGGGATTGCACCCAAGGCACTTATACTTATTACTGTTGGTATTACCTTTGTTTTCTTCTGCCGCTGTTGTTCTATATCTATTTGCAGGTCTTTGTATTTTGTTATCTTCCCCAGTTCTTTCTATTCTATTCTGCTGTCTCCAGATACTGCCACATCCACTATTTATAATATATATAATATGTTGTTATTATTGCAATTCAAGTCATTCCACACATGATACCATGGCAATTTATGCATTATTACATGGCAAAATCAGGCTACTCTACTGTAACCACCAAGTGAACACATAACAGTGAAGCCTAAGCCATCTTGGTTCTTTAACATGTTCTTGCAATCTTGTGTTTGTCATTGATCAAAAACCAGTATCTCTCTGTTTCATTGACTGTTTGTTGGAGATAATTGCCATGAGAGCATTGTATTGCAACCAGCAATCCATGTACCTTGGAAAGCAAGACAACTAAATGATATAGTGAATTTTTAATGATGACTTTGCAGAGTTTCCTATAGAGCTGCAGGGTTCATAGTTGCCTATTGGTTCCTGGCTTCTGAACCCCAGCTCTGAATCTTCCCTGCTTTCTGTTGAAGCAAGCATTATAGCACCTACCACCATTCCCCATGTTTTAATTACAGTAGGGAAGACTGTTGTCTTCTTTGCACAGTCCCTATATATTTTCCTCATTCTGAAAAGCAAATGTAGTGAGCAAATACTTGGGGGAAAATGATTCCTCTATGGGTCAGCTGGATGGACTTTCTACTTCCTTTTTTCCTCAATTACCAACCACAGTTCACGAGATCATCAGTAAAACACTCTTACAGGTGCAAAACTGCTACGGGGAATAGGAGGGCAAAACTAGAGGTTGAATGAAAATACCCCTTAATTGCATGAAAAGAGGGAAAAGAGGAAGAAAAAGAAAAGCCAGACTCCTTCAGGGCAGCACAAAAATCACAATCCTTGTGAGAATAATGACAGTGTTATCGTCATTAGGGATAATGGCAACTACGTGCTTACAGGCAGAGGAGACGCCGTATTTGTCCTAAGGTTTTATTTCCTGGCTTTGTAAGTTTAACGTCAACTAGGAGTGATGCAGTTCAAAGGGGAGGGAGTAACTTTATTGTAGTCTTTTCATTTCACAGTTTTTTTTAAAAGGTTTATCCAATTATAGTATAAAGATAATAGGATTCATGTGCCTGACGTAGATATGATCAAAACTATACAAAATGTTAACAAGGTTATCCTGATATATTGAGGAGAAGGAGGAGGACGAGGAGGAGGGAGAAAAGGCTTTTTTTTAGTGATGGCAATTATTTTAATATACGATACATATTATATTTAATAAAAGATAATCCTATGTATGTGATTTTTGAACCAATCTTCACAGCACCACTGATTCATCGTCTAGTACTCATTTCTATATTGATGATGCAAGGATCAGAGTCACTGTGCGAAAATCTTTGTGGAATTTATGTTAGGAAGTATTACTGCATAAACTACAGCAGATGACTCTCATGGAGATCGGGGACAACCTCACTGTTGGTAGCTTCCTTAGTATTTGTTTAATTTCTGCTTTAGTAAAGGAAATACCAAAAACAATGAGCTAATTCCTAACAATAAATCGCAGCTGAAAAAGTCAACGCTGTGTAAGTTATGGAACCTCAAAGAGGAACAATAGTCAAAAGTTCAATTTTGAATTCAATATTATATTAAATTCCACCTCACTCCATGGCTTTCTTCCAGTCAGTTGTTTCAAGAGAAATCAGAGCTGTAGTTGTTTTCCTGAGACATGAATGTTGCTTCATTTCTTATCTAGGGCTAAGAGATCATCAAAATGTAAATCAAATCTGATACTCCTTAGCTTGCAAATTTCTCTATTCCATATATCTTTGAAATTCTCCGTAGAGTCCCATTATGTAGGTTTTATTGATAATGTAATTAAATGACTTGCAATAGTTTGGAAACTTGGATTAAAGCTTATCATAAGTAACTGTAATGTAGGGGCAATGTTTGCACCATAGTCAAGTAAAAATGATATTATGTGAGAGGGAAAGAGAAGTATAACCATTGCCAAAAGTCATGAGCAATGTGTCTGATAATAGCTTGGAGTCTGGATTTGAATTCCTAATCATAAATTACACCTTTTGTCACCTAGAAGTTCTTAGAATGGAAGATAGGAGATGCAGTACAAACCTACAAAACATTATCTAACCCAGATACAGGAATTATTCTGCTTATTCAGGAACCCTTACTAATGCTAGGCTAAGACTACAGTTCTGACCGACATATAAGACAGCTCTTGTTTTAAATGAAATGTGTGTGTTATGTGCACTTATCTGGATTATTCAGCACTTGATTACAACTTCTGTAGATTTGGCAAGAACAGATTCAGATATAATGTATTCAATCTTTTCTTCTTGTAGGGTTTGTGTTTTTAATTCAGTATGTAATTAATATATACATATATATATTTTGTAAAGGATAACTGAATTAGTTGGATATCATCCTGAGGAGCTACTGGGCCGTTCTGCATATGAATTCTATCATGCACTGGATTCTGAGAGTATGACCAAAAGTCATCAAAACTGTAAGTCACTCTCAAAAACTATAATTACTAGGTGAAGCATGAATTAACTCTAGTCATCCAGGATGATGATGATGATGATGATGATGATGATGATGATGATGATGATGATGATGATGATGATGGTCCACTACTCAGAACATCATACATTTTAAGAAGATACTTGGTTGATACCTAGGGTGCTGGCAGCATCCCATATCAATCGTCAGTGCCAGTCAATAATATTTCATGTTTAATGAATCATCATCATCATCATCACTTGGGCTATGAGCCTTATAACTCTTTCACAGAAGCTTACATGTCATGGACCCCTGTTGGAGGTGTATTTCTATAGATATCTGTATAGAAGGCTACCTGTATCTCTCAAATTCCCTGTAAATGGTGTGATTTGGAAAATAATTAATGTTGAGAACCAGTTCTTTCAAAAAGTGACAATATGATTGAGGAAAACAAAAAGCTGGAAGGCCAATTTTTTTATAACTTGTGCATTATTGTTGTCACTATGGTCAGGAGAGAATGCAGATAGGCTTCCTGCACATGGACAGGAATAAACAAATGTCTCTTTCCTTCTTATTTGGGGGGAAGAGTTTTAGGTGTTAAACACCTATTTTATCTATACTCAAAAATTGGCAGTGCAATCAGAGGGAACCTCCAGTGGGGGATTTGCTTAAATTGATAGGGGAGTTTCAAGTGACTCAGAGGCCACATTATCCATTGTTGAATTCAACTGATTCCTCATTGAGAATAAAGGTTAAATATGTGTCCCAGGATAATGTTGTAAGATCCAGTCTGAGAGGTCACCTGGTCTTCGGGTCTTCCAAATTTTCTTACCAGTGATTTGAACTCAGTGATAGCCTCACATTGCGATGAACAAGGACATTGCATTCAATTTTGCTGCTACTGTGATTATTGGCTGAGCGGAGACAAAAACAACCAGAAAAATGATTGAAGCCTGGGAAACAGGCCCCTTGTCAGTCAATAGAAGTGCTAACTTATCTCCTGCCTAACAAATATTAAGGAATCAAGAATGGGGTGGCAGAAGACAACAACAATTAATGACTAAATAGCCAGCCATCAGTACTCTAATTAACAACTAAAAGCTGCACACAATAGGAACCATGTAACATGTAGGACAGTCCAGTGCACATATTGCCGCCTCGAGTTCCCTTTGGGTGAAGAGAGGCGGGGTATAAATTCAATAAATTTATTATTATTATTATTATATACCTCAGAGAAAGAAATTCCCTGATGATGGGTTCCAACATGAGCTAAAAGCTTGGAAGAATAAATCTAGATCAACCCAGACTAAATCCTGTTTTTTCATTCATCATAGACAGACTTACCTATACATACGCAGATATGCCACCATTCAGGGCATAGGGTCAGGTTATTTCTGTCCACCCAATTAAACTGGGCAGTGGTGCATTTCAGGTCTCCTGGATATCATCTATCAGGGCCAAGAAGCATTCCTTCTCAGTAATTGTGCTGCCCTTTGGAATGAGGTACTGCATCCCCAGATATCCATTGGCTGCCACCCTGATAATGTTCAGAGAGTCTTTAAAATTTTGACTGTTGCTCCAGGCCATCAAGAAGGATGCTTGTGGAGACCCTGTTGGTTATGCTTTAAGTTACAGGGAATATGTTTGTCTGGATATGTAGGATTTTCTACTTTAAACCCTTAAGGGTCATTCTGTATCCAGGTTTCCTCCAAATATCACAAATAAATAAATACTCTTGCTAACTGAAGCTAACACTGCAATATATCTGTGTGTCTTTAAAGCACCATAAAAGTTATTGCTGCTTTTAGCTTGTAATTGGAAAGTTAGTTTTTCTCAAGCAGAAAATGAATAAACAAAAAACCTATCTTGATGTCATTAAAGTAAGAATGCCATTTGATAAATGTTATAAATGCTAACAGGAAATGGGTAAAAGGATTTACCCATGTTAGGGATTTAGCAGTGGGTTTTTTGGCAGGAGTGGGGGAATTCATAATGAAGGAGAAAGGAAAAAGTGGAGGGTTTTATGAAACTATAAATAAATATAAATGTTACAGGAAAAGCAACCTGAAGAATTTGTACATGGACACCAGTCTGCTGAGTAATACAGTTGTCAGAAACAGAAATAAATTTAGATCACTGAATCCAATTCCCTGCTCAGTGTTTTGGTAGTGGCGTGGCAGCTCAGTGGCTTAATGATGCTGGAGATGGTGTCTGCTCCAGAGGTTCGAGTCCTAGCACTGTGTGGCAGGGTGAGTTCCAATCACTTGCCTCAGCTTCTATCCACCTAACTGTTCAAAAGCATGTTCTGTGCAAGAAGATAAATAGGTACCACTTCAGTGGGGAGACAAGATGGTGCTCCATGCAGGAAGGCAGATTCCTGTCCGCTCTGAACCTTTCCGTTTGCAGCACCTGTTTGCAAGACAGGTCTAAAGAAGGGAGGGGACCTTCTATAACGCTGCAGGAGAGCTGCTAGTCTTTCTCTCTGATGTAAAGCCAGCTTGCTGTCCTGTGGTGCACCTTGGGAGGCGTGTGAGCATGTCCTACAATGGAGCTGGTAAATGGTCAGCCAAACTATAACTCTGTAATAGCATTGTGGTTTCCTGGCTATTGCAATAACACCATATGCTACTACTAATAATAAAAATAGTGCTTTGGTGGGGAAATATTGGAGACCCTTTAAAAGATGTCTATTTGCCAAGGTTCAGAGAGCTGCAAAAGGCACCAAAGGCCAACCTATGGATGGCCATGTTTTAGAAGTGTATAGTGACTCATGCAACCACACTATATAAACTCTTACAGCTTTCCTTTCTTAATGCTTGTATATTTAGAACAACAAAACATTAACTGCACAATCCTATGTATCTCTCAGAAGTCAGTATGACTCAGAAATCATTCTCATCAAGATTTATCTGATAAATGAAAGCAGGATCGCGGCTTGTTCTATTTTTATTGCTGTCTGATCTCTTGTCTCTGAGTTCCTTTCATATTGTTTCTCACTGTAGCTTGTTACATAATATCTAAAAATAGATGCTAATTATAGTTGCCTATACATTGTCATTGCAGAATGGCCTCTCAGTTTTTCTATGGCTTCTTCACCCCTAAGAACAAGCATTAAGTTAAATAGAGGAAAAGATTATGTACTGAAAATGAGGAATTAACATACATTCATGGGGGGCGGGAGGTGGTTGTGGTCTTACTGGTTTGCTTAAATGGGTGTTTTGTGCTAGTCACAACCTTCATGGCAGCCTTTTTAGGAGAATACCCATGATATTTCATAAATTTTCTAAGGGTTGGAGACTCCTGTTATAGGCAAGCATAAACAATTAAATACCAATTCTAGTTTCAAAAGTGCTTATATAATGTCCTGGCACTGCTATTTTTACTGGAGAATTAGACACATTTTTTGTTTGTTTGTTTTAAAAAAGAGATACAGCTGTTTTAATGATCAAGAAAAAATGTTTAAAAGCCACATTTCAAACTTTCAAAACTTTATTTGGAGTTATCAGTTGCAAGTCTAAGATAGTATTAGATGTGTTCACTGGAGTTATTAATAAAAATAATAAAGATGGGATAAAAAATAATTAATTTAATTTGGCACCAGACTAGACACTAGGAAACAATTAGTTCTAGTCCCACTTCAGGTATGGGACTTTGACTAATACTTCTCTCTTAGCCCAACCTCACAGGGATGTTGTTGTGGAAAAATAGGAAAATGGAGTAGTATGTGTGTTCTCCGCCTTGAGTTCCTTATAAATATAATCAAGGCAGGGAGAAAATAAATTAATGAATAAATTTACATTTTATTGAATATATGATATGGGGAAAGAGAAAAAGACAGAGAGAATATTTTATCTTATATGTAGTTATAATAAGCTATAAAGTCATCCAAACGGTATTAATACTAATACAAATTTTGATTTCAATTTTCTGTCCTGATCCCACTGAACTTAATTATTGATTTAGGTTGCCAGCCTTTAAAAAAAAAACCCTAGGCTATATGTATTTTTGACATTTATTATTATTATTATTATTATTATTTATTAGATTTATACCCCGCCTCTCTTCACCCCAAAGGGGGAACTCGAGGCGGCAAAAAAAAAACAACTGAAGTTTAAAACAACTGAAGTCTTTTAAGTTAGGAAATTATATTCAATAAGGACAGGTAGCCCTTCAGTTAACAATCATTTATTTAACATTGGTCCAAGGTTACAATGGCCTGCGAAAAAGTCACTTACGATCTGTCCTCAAAGTTATGACTGTCATCATCACCACCGTCACATGATCTTAACTGGGCAGCTCCCAATGGCTCCCTGTTGCAGCATTTTGCAATCAGTTGAATGTGATGTGTAACCTTTCCTGTTGGTTTCTGACAAGCAATTGGGGAAGCCAGAGTCACTTAACGATCACATGATTCACTTAACAGTCATAAAATTGGGTTCGGTCATGGGATGACTTGCTTTCTAGTGCATTGCTTAGCAAGCAAAATTCCAATTCTAATGGTAGTTGTAAGTGGAGGACTGCTGTGTGCATGTATGTGCAACTGTAAAGGGATATGGTCTAGAAGTAACACCTCGGTAGAACTAAGCCACAAAGTGCTCTATAGTTTAGAGCAGGGGTCTCCAACCTTGGCAACTGTAAGACATGTGGACTTACTACCAGAATTCCTCAGCTAGCTTTGCTGGGAGTTGAAGTCTACATGTCTTAAAGTTGCCAAGGTTGGAGACCCCTGGTTTAAAGAGTAAGGAAATAGGAGATCATGCTGTAATTTGAGCAGGGAAATTGTAGTTTGATGTTCTTTAACAGCATGTTCACCTGTATAGCTGTGTAAAAATGTAAAGATTCAAATTTATGTAGATGAAAAATATCTGATTTTTTTTAACTATAAAATCACATTTCTTGATCTGAAGTAAAAGAAGAAATAAGAGAAGATGCTGGGAGGGCGGGGAGAGAATGTTCCAAAACAATAGAAAACTGTCATGACAGTAGTCTTGGGAAAATTGGAATATTGAAAAAGAAAGAGCATCCGAGTATTGGTTTGGTAATACATCATGTGCTGTGCAAAGGGTCCAAATCATAGGCACAGGACAAAGTGATAATTCTGTGTGCTCTGAATCGTTATGAAACTGCTGGATAATTCAGATTTAAAGGAGACCTGCTTTGACTTAATATTGTATCTTTCCAATCGGCTTGATTTAGGATATGGCTTAATCTAACGCATGTTCCTGCTTCCTGCTTTATGGTAACCACTTCTGAATTTAACAATAGCATCACAGACCGTACTTCTTCCAGAAATTCAGCTATTTATGACTGCAGTTCATTGTGAAAACTTGAATCAGAGGAGGGGCGGGAAACAAGCATTCTAAATTCAGTATGTTAGGGCAGTATCCTTAATAAGGCAACTCATAATGTGCAAGATTTCCAGTTATCAAAACTCCAGACAAGACTGTAAACTAATCAAAAGGCATGAGGGGAAAAGAGCTTGTATTAAAAACATGAAGTCTGCATTTAACTATAGTCTAAAATGAATTGTTGAAGGGAATTGCAAACTTTTCAGCCTTTTTAATAAAATCAATTAGTTGAAAAGATGCTCCTCACCTCATTTCAGAGTTCACTCCTAACTGCAAATTAATAGCATTATTTTTTTTAGCTTGTTTATAATTTACTAGAAATTGCAAGTGAGCAATGGAAATTGCAAGTGAGCAATGGAAATTTGTTGCTAACACGCAATTTATTAAAGGTGGTTAGTAACATGTGCAGATTGTATAGAAAACTGTTCAGTGATGTGTTTCCCTTTTTATAGCGATCAGCTAGCAATCACCCTTCAGTTGGCGCAAAATGAAAGAGTTATTTATTCACCATTAGATATCATTCTCCACTAACACATCTGCAACAGCAACTTCTTTTTTTAAAATCAATTTTATTGTTTGTTTAAAATACAAAAAAGAAGAAAAAGAAACAGAAAAAAGAAGGAACAAAACAGCAACTTCTTGTATCAGAACATGGTGTGACTTGTTTTCTTTTAAAGATGAAAGCACTAAAACTCCTCTGAGTAATGAAACAGGCACATCACATGGTGATGCCTTAATGAGTTCTTGATTAAGAATCCCGTGTAATAATGTTTCACAGACATACAGAAGCCATTTGCTTAAATGGTTTTGAGACAAAATCTTTGATTTTTTTTGTTTATGCACCTCACTAATCTAATAATCAAAATATAATCTCTTTAAGAGCAAGATTATTCTGAATGCAGAACTTCACCAATAAAGGGATGCAATGAAAACATTAGAGGAGCGCTTTGTAGATTATACATAAACAAAGGATTTAGTATGGCTATTTGTTCACCTTAAAATGGTTCTATGGTTATCTCAGAAAGGTCCCAGGCTATTGTTTCTATAATAGTCCTGTTTATTAAGCAGTTCCTTAGTAACATCTATTTACACTAAATGGGAACTCAAGATGGGTTACACATACCACTCTATTCTTGCATTTTTACCACAACAAAAACATTGTAAGTAGGTTGAGCTGAGAGAGAGATTGGTAGATCTGAATCTGGGTTTTGGTAGTTCTAGTCCTAGAATCTCCATATTATTATCACATTGGTATGAATTATAATAATAAAATTTGATGAATATTTACCCAGAAGCTAATCCCAGAATTAGAGCCTCTCATTTGCAAAATTCAGCAAAGTATTTTTGAAGCTGGGATTTAAATCATGCAAGAATTTTGCAATCTTTATAATGTCAAGATGGGAGGGAGGTATTTCTAATCACTAATGTGGGGCTGGACTTTTGTCCTTCCTCAAAGCAAAATTTGTTTTCTTGGTTATTTTATATATCAAATTTCTGTTATAATACTTCCCAATATGATTTAGAATGAACCCAAAACTATTCATAATAAAAATAATAAATCAAATCAATATTTACAAACATATCAAGCAACAGTCATTGTTTTTCTTGCCTTTGTTGTTGTTCTTTTGAGATTTGCATAGCCTATCATTGGCTGTAACTATGGTAAATACATTATATGTCTATTGATCCAACAAGTGCCTAAATTCTCATCTAAATCAGAATTAAGCCAGCTTCAAGGCTGGGGAAAATGACAATTTGGGGAATCCAATGCTGGAAACTGCCTCTAATCTCAGGGAGAGAATCAGATGAATTCTGTGATCCTTGGGAAACTGCCACAGAACTCATACTGCAGTATCGAAATCCATCACAGACTTTGACTTCTGCCAGATAGAAATATAAGTGCCAATGGGAATAAGGGAGAATGGCTGATTTCTCTCATCAGAGTTTTCTCCTCTCTTAGAAGATGTACCAATGGAAAAGGGAGGTCAGTTAGAAGCTTGCAAGGGTTGAGAACTGAAGTGGGCCCTTACATTGTCTTGCTGCTCCTTACTTTGTTTCAAGTGAATTAATACTTTAACAGATCTGTGGTGCCACAAATTTCTGATGCTTTTAGCAAGGTGCCATAATACTGAAAAATGATATTGAAATGCAATGCCTCTTCTTTGCATGTTTCCCTTTCCTTCTTCATCTCCAGTGTGTGGAAAAGGTCAAGTGATTACAGGGCAGTATCGCATGCTTGCCAAGCATGGCGGCTATGTGTGGCTTGAGACCCAAGGAACAGTCATCTACAATACTCGGAACTTGCAGCCTCAGTGCATAATTTGTGTTAACTATGTTCTAAGGTAAGGCAGCTAAAAGAATGCTAGCTAAATGAGAATTGTTGAAGAAGCAATACAGCATGTTTCAGTAGGATGTCTCAAAGATGCTTTTTCCTTGAGAAAGACATTTCACTTCTCATCCAAAAAGCTTTTTAAGTTTTGACTGAATGGTGGGAATGGAACTGACCTGAAAGAAGTTTCTTGGATGAGAAATGTAATGTCTTCCTCAAGGAAAAAACAAAGTCCTGTTTCCTTTTGAGAAAGCATCGTTGAGACAGCCTTTACCTGGATGACTGGGAATCTCCCTAGATACTTTTAATGAAGCTATATGCAAATCCCTCAAATAACAGGACAAGTATGGAGTGGGGAAACTGTAACCCTGCAGATTGTTGGAGAATCCCAGGACCAAAGATGGTTGTAAGCCAACAATATCTAGTTGTCCACAGATCTTTTGTTAACTCTCTTAGTGTTATTCTTTGTATTTACATGAATACTGTCTTCCATAATACAAAATATCTAACACTTTATCTTGTTAGTGAAATAGAGAACAACGACATTGTATTCTCTATGGATCAGACAGAATCACTTTTTAAGCCTCATATGATGGCCATGAACTCTATATATGACCATGGAATTCCAGTGGCTGATAAGAGTGACTTCTTATTCACCAAGCTGAAGGAAGAACCAGAAGAACTTGCTCAGTTGGCACCAACACCAGGGGATGCAATTATTTCTCTTGACTTTGGTTAGTAATAATTTGGGAAGAATAAGTGGTGAAAATAATCTTGTGTTTGTATAGTAGTTAACCACAAAAGAGCTAGTAGAGTGTAGTATCTCCCACAAAATATCAGATTAAACACAGTGATAGATGATGGATGGATGGATAATTATTATGTTTCATACTGATTATTACTCTATAGATATTTTAATTCTTGATTAGATAGAGTACAAACAACCAAGAGTTATTTTGATTGTCGCAGGGTATAAGTATGATTAATTGACTGATTGGTATTGATTGCAAATCATTTATTGGCATATCAGTGAATTCAAACTTATAAAAGAAGCATTAGCGACCATTGAATGAGGCTTAATATCTCCCACTAAATTAAAATTTAGCTATTAACTATTTGGGGAGTAAGGTAAGCTTCCCGATCTGAATATATCTCCCAATTTGTTTTCTTTTTCTTAAAAAAAGTACTAGGATTGCCAGTACCAAGGATGAACTGACCTTGCTTGCCTCAATTTCAGGAACACAAAACTTTGAGGAAATTCCTACCTACAACAAAGCTGTGATGACTCCAAACACTCAGTGGGTGCCAGAAGGGAAGAACCAGGCATCCCAGACTGAAAAGCTGAGCGTGCCATCATTTACCTTGCCTCAAGTGGCACCTGGCAGCAGTACCCCCAGTGCAAGCAGCAACAGCAGCTGTTCCACCGTAAGAACTTTACATTGAAATCTGGCAGAATTGCCAGCTTTGAAGTGGGAGGGGGGGCTTTCAACCAGCACTAACTGGAGTTATAGAAGAAATAGGGTTTTTTAAAGGAATTATTTCCAGTTCCTTTTATTGACTGAACCCAAAACTATATCAAAGGCTGATGGTGGGTGAGATTCATTTGGTGTAATCCTACTTTATTCAGAATATGAAAATGAGAGAAAAGGAATGACATTTTCAGAGAATTTATCAGTAACACACACACACCAGTAGCTTAGAAGAGGAGCAGCCATTCCCAGACCTTAAGAGGTTAATATGGAAAGTCGCCAGTAAATACAAAGACAAGATCGGGAAAGAAGTGCTCCCATACAGAAATGCAAATATTTCCTATTATCTCATGTGATTCTATATCAATATTTAGGGCTAGAAAGTAGTGGGACCCAGTTTACAATTCTCTCACTCCCTGGAGATTTGGCTAAATCAGCCCTGATCCTTCAATCAGCAGAAGGAGAAAAAGAAGCACAATTCAGTGTTCTCTGTTTCCGTCACCATCTTTGCATCATATTTTGAATGTGAAGCAAGACACAGCTTTGCAACTCCAAGCTCTAAAAAATGGGAGTATCAGGACAGTTGACCACATCTTCTCTTTCTGATGTTTCATTCTGCGTAACTAACTGCATTGCAACCATTTGTGTGCTTGTTGATAGTCTGTTTTCTCATTTCATCCTAAAGCCAAGTAGCCCAGGAGATTATTACACTTCTTTAGATGAAGACCTGAAGATAGAGATGATTGAGAAGCTTTTTGCCATGGACACAGATGCCAAGAATCAATGCAGTTCACAGGTAAGATAAACCATGAATAAATTAGCATCAAACCAAAACTCAAAAGAGCATGTTCTTTCTGTTCCTTATATGCAAACTCAAGAGTCAGTGGCTACTGCTCTTATTCATTAAAATGGGAAGCAGTTATAGTGCAGAGGTTCTGCATTAATGGGAGAAATATATTGGAAAAATCATTTCTATTTCCCTAGGCTGGGCTTTTCAACCAGGCAATATCAAGCTAGGGTCTCTTTATATGTATACTGTATATATAACATTATATAACATATCTGACAGATGCTAAAACTTCCATCATTCTTAGTCTTTATGCTATAGTATTGAAGTCTAAAACATTTAGATTAAGGCTGTCAAACTCATGGCCCCACAGACCAGATGCGTCATGCTGTTGGCCATTCCCATGCCCAGTTTAGCGAAGAGGAAAAAAGTCACGATATATCGCGGGATGACGCTGTGACAATGCAAGTTTGACACCCCTGATCTACTGTAGATGGCTGGAGAATTTGGTTTAAATTTGGGAAACTGGGAAATTGCAAAGCCATATCCTACATGGACTCTGTGGGATGGTGGAGGACATGAAGGCCTGGAGGAACATTGTCCAAGGGGTCATGATGGGTCAGACATGACTTCGCAACTAACAACAACAATCCTACATGGAATAAGGTGTATTGTGCCTTAGACATTGTTCTGGGACATGAGAGAAGAGCGGGATTCTAGCTTTCTCATTTTATATTGTAAATTTGTTTTTCTGCACTACCCCACCCCTTTTAAATTTCATTGCACAGAGTGACTTCAATGAACTGGATCTTGAAACTTTGGCTCCCTATATTCCAATGGATGGAGAAGATTTCCAGCTGAGCCCTATCTGTCAAGAGGAACGTCCTCTGTGTGAAAGCGTCCAACTTCCCCAGCACAGCATAAGTAACATGAACAGTCTCTTCCAACCACTTGCTCCTTCTTCTGAAAGCGACTTCCTGCTAGAGAAATATTGCCAGCCAGGATCAGACAAAAGCTTGCCAACAGGCCAAGGGACTCTGCCACTGGCATTCTTCAACCATGGCAGTCAATCATCCTCGTTCTTGCTGCCCTACTATGCCCAAGCCAACACTCCACTGTCTTCAATGGGTGGGAGACCAAATACACAGTGGCCACCTGACCCACCATTACAGTATATGCCAACAAAATGGAGAGGAATCAGCAATAAGTCTTTAACAAGCTCTGCATCAGACCCTCCATCGCTGCATTTGCCCAGCATAAGCACAGATAGGAAAAGGTAATTCAACGCAGAAAAGGATTTTGAAAATAATAAACAAAAGCAGTTTAAATACAACAAAATAATAGCTAGATTTCTCATTTTCCACATACGTTCATGCTTGTGGAGGCAAGTGTTTGAATCAAAATGAAGAAATGAAAGACACAATGTGTGTTAATGGCAAAACAGAGACATCAGAGCAAAGCTTGTTATCATATAATGGATGAGTGTGTGGGTAGGTAGGTGAGGTTATAGAGCCCCTCCCATTCGACTGGTGCGAATGGTGGAGGGAATTAT
>JANHGC010005185.1:0-12499 GCA_027560395.1 Boaedon fuliginosus | reverse complement strand
ATTTCTGGCTCCGTCCCGCCCGACACTGGCTAGAGCTCACGGTGGGTGAGGGAGGGGTGTGCGTAACCCCTTCTACCGCTCCTTCGCTGAGCCTTCCCTACAGGATGGCTCAGACCGCTTGGTCTGAGTTGGGGGGGCTGAGGCTAACCCGTGGAGCTCGCGAGGCTTGCACCCAGTATTACCAGAAGTCACCCCAGAAGTCCCTTCATCAATTTTTTTTAAATTCATCAATTTTTTTTTTATGGGGGAGGCTCCAGTGTTATAAATCCCTTTTGCAAGAGTGATGACTATTCAGAATCTGGAAAACCTTTTGCACAGCTACAAACATATTAGATACTAGCTGACTACCTGGCTTCACCCAGGTATAGTTATCCCACTGCTGCCTCCTCCATCACCATTCCCGCCGCCACCTCCACCTCTGACCCCAAAGCTGCACCTGTCCTCCTCCCCCTTGCAGCCTCACCTGCATCATTCATCACCACTCATCCCCACCCTGTCCCTCGGCCACTATCTCCTCCTGACAGTTGCCACCTCCATGAGCAGTACAGGCGATATTTTTCACCTGTACTGCACATGCGCCTCACGTGCCTTCACGCTGCTCTCTGGTGCCCCTTGAGGATTGTGAAGTCATCGGCAGTATCATCACTGTGAAGGGATCAGCACTTTAGCACTCTTTTTAGGAGGCAAAGACCCCCTGATGGCGTGTCTGACCCCCATAGTGTTTGTTGCTGGAGGTTAAGGTAGTTGTGTGGCAAGTTTGGTTGAAATTAGTCCAGCCATTGAAGAGCATATATGGCACAATCGTACACACACACAGAGAGAGAGTTTTATATATATAGATAAATATGGGACAATATCTTTATCAGATCAGTTGCAGTTATGTAAAATACATGCAACCTTTAAGGCTTCCAAGAGTGCTGCTAATTTGCAAAACACAAGAGAATCTGACTACCCGCATTTTAGTCTCATGTATTATGCTCATTTGGTGTTTGCAGTTTAATTTTGTATGTTGTATAAATGAATAAAATTAGCTTTGTTGCATAAACCAATTTGTGTCTGCAAGAGGATTTCCACATGGTCCCTGGTGCAAGAAGTATTTTTAACATTCATATATTAGCATGGCTGGCTGGAGAATTCTAGAAGTTGAAGTCTGCACATCTTAAAGTTGCCAAATTTGAGAAACACTGGTCTATATAAAGGAAAAATTGGAAGAATTAACATAATTTTTAACATAATCATAGTGGGGCATGTCACGAAAACAAAGGGAAGGTGGTAAAATTATAGGTAAGATAGGGTGTCTATCAAGATACATTTTTGGGTGAAACATGAAGATGCTTCCCTATTTGTAGGGAACATATCTTCATGATGTGACCTCCACTGACACAAAACTGGTATTTTCCCATGGAGTCCTGAACCCTCTACAAGGTGGGTTGAGCTCAGGGTTGAGCTCTCTCATCTCTCCCCGCAAGATTCCTCCATAGTCAATTAAGTGCAAGTGTGTTTACATGTTGAGTCTTGTCAGGAAGGCAGAGTTTTGTTCTGAGTCAGAAACAAAGTGAAAGCTAACATGTGAAGAAGAAAATGAGGATGAGGATAAAAGTGAGGAAGAGCAGCTCAAGGTTTTGGCTTTCCATTGGCCAAAGAAGAAACTGTCTCAGCCACTATATTGAGGAGTCATGATATACTTGCAAATTATTATTTACCATGTCATAGTTATATTTTTATTGCTTGGCTTAAGGTATTATGCACCTGTGGTATGGTGCAGGGACACCAATTGTTATGGTGCAACAGGTAGCAAAATGTTTTGGGATATTTATACTAAAGTGTATATCCCTAGCCATTCGATTCCATTTAAATATTCTGGACTGCGGTGCCTTAGATTGGCTTTAGCAGAATTCCAAACATCTGGAGGACTTTAGATGCCTTTTCTAGCTTTAGTTTTTCTTCAGTTCCATTCTATTAATGCAAGTGCATTTTATATGGTTGAATTTCATTTGAAATGTAATATTTAATATCAGCTCACCTTGCGTCCACTTTAAAAATAGTTCTATTTCCAATAGTTCTTTCTCAAAGCAACAATGTGCATACACATTTTTTTTAATTCCATGTCAATTTATTAATATTGAAGATTGAATGCTCAGATGGAGGTCAGCTCTTTAAAAGCCTTAAAAGGGGGGAGGGGATATAACATTCAAGAAAGAGGATACCATCAAATCCTTCAACAGCCAAACCAAAACCTGCATTCATTGTGCACACTAGGAAACTTTAAAGAGTAAGGGCAAAGAGATGAGACACATAAACTTCAGGGAGCCATATTCCTCTTGTTTCTGTTGCTTAAAGCCTGCTGCTGTTCCAAGATTGTTTTTTTCTCTGTTTGTAATCCATGAGAATCTTCATGAAACCAAGATACAGCAAAATGGCATAGCAGAATATGTGATGCTTTGTAATAAAATAGAAAACCAGCTCCCTTACTGTGTAAATAACATGGATAAAGATGAAGCAGAAAAAAAATAGGGCATACTGGTTCTGGGGCTGGAATAATTCATGGAGTTGTTGTCCAATCTGTAAGTGAAAAGAACAAAAAGAAATAAAGGAACACAATGAAATTGTTAACAGGCCCATGCGTTTGAGGCAAAATTTAAAAAAGTAAGCAACACAATTTGTAAATATTTATATTTCCCTAATGTGTAGCACACTGTACCTGGGGGTTAAACTACACTTGATATTTGTCATGTGTATAAATGAGCATGTCTGCCCACTGCTAGGTTCTTTCTCCAAATTGTCTCTTCCACTGGCTGAAAAATATTCAAGACCTTAAGGATGCCAAAATAATAGGCCCAAACCTAATCATCTCAAGATTTCCCCTATGTCTCGTTTGCCTGATAAGCTTTGCAGAAAGAAGCCTCATAGAAATACTTTGACTAAACTACGTAAAAATAATGTACTGCATCATAACAGCATCTTGTGCGATCAGACACTGATTGTGATACTATTTCCTCACTTTCATCTGCATTATTTGCCTCCTTTACTTGCTTCCTCCTTTTTTAAAACTAACTTTGCATCCTCTGACCTTTAGAAGGATGCACATCTGCCTCTGTTTGCCTTCTCAAATTGCAAGCAATAACTTTAACCATAAAAATTGCATCAGCTGGCCTTGGGATTTTGGCATCTCAGCCATTCCCCTTCATTGTCTTTGCAGTTCAGTGAGTCCAAGGTGACGTCCAAGAGGAAGCCCAGAAGAAATAGTGACAGACCTCCTCAGCAGAATTCTTCTGTTCTTCTTTCCAAAGTAGGCCAAAGCCATAGCAAGACAGTATGTACCAAAGAGAAATCTCCATGGGACCCCATCAAAAATCAGAAAACATCAGCCTTGCTCCCCTTTTCTTGGTTTTCAAGGCTACTTGTTTCTGAAAGTTCATGCTGGAAATTTCTTGAGGCTGCCTCTATCATAGAAACTGGAACTGCTTTATTGTTAATCGTTTTTCCTGAGAAATTTATAGCAGCCTTCCCAAGCTGATGGCTTCCAGTTGTGATGGTTTCAGCACATTTCAAAGACACCAGATGGAGGTAGGTGCATTAAAGAAAGCTCTACAGTTAATAAGCAGTGACAATAAAGATTTGTAAACATGGATTTTAGTATGGAACTAAGCTGTTGAAGATTTTTATAGCTCAATACCAGCAACGTAACCATGGCTAAGAGTCTATTAGACAAGCCAGTACACAATATGGTTTTTGTTTTTATTAAAAGGTTTCTTATTTGCCTGCTATGCCTTCCCACTTACTGATTGAGAGGAAGCCTTTTGGCGTAGCTGTTCCATTTTTTCTTCATGCAGACGTCGCTTTTCATTATCTTCATGCCTGTATTTTAGCCTAACCATGGCACCATCCAACCTCATCTTCTCCAAGTCTAGATCAGTGGTTGTGATCTGCCTTCTGTTCAGATGACCCATTCTTTCCAAACTGCTGGCCTCACCTATCCTGGGGTATATTTCTGGGGGCATAGCATTGCCCCCTCTTGGTGTGGTGATTACCATCTGCTCTGCTTGACTCTTGTTGTCTAAGATTTCTGTCATATCATCAGGAAAGTAGGAAGAACCCGGAGTCTCCCTTGCAGCATCCTGAAATTGAAAAGTATGACTTTAGTCTTTATGTTTTACCCATAGCATTCAGCCACAAGAACTAAAGAATGGATCTGCAAAATTACATCAAGGCCAGTGTCAGCCATGTTTTCTTTTTCTCATAAGCTGTCTCTGTCAAACGTGCAAGCAGAGCTCATTGGCATGATCGGATATTTCCAATGGCTGGGAGAATGTAGCTTTCCAGGCAGAGTGAGTCATTTTCAGGCAACTGGAAGCAAAAAAAGGTTACTTCAAAACACTTTTTTATTCCACTGCTGCAAAAAGCAAGCAAGGTCATCTTGTATTGAATGGATATTAGGATTTTTGCTGTCTTTTGCTGGTCTTAAAAAAAAGGATAGCTAGCAATTCCCAGCTAGCAATGGGAAATAGTTGATGCATTGCCTGATTTTAAAGATGCATCTATTATTAATTACTGTGGGAGTAAATCCCACCTCCTGGAATCTGAGAAGAATTCCTTTACAAATGGGGAAAAATATAGGAAAATAGAAATACATTATCTCTTTGGCGGACGTTTATTATTTTTATTAATTTATAACACCATCATGCATCTTTGTTTGACAGCATGACTCAGTCTGTTCAGTGAGGGCTTCTATGAAGAAAGGTATGTAACATACTTTATGGCCACAAAGGTTCACCCTACTGTCTGTCATCAGTAGACCTGGCATTACACTTATTTAGAAATACGTGTGGAGCCCTTTGGCTGTTTCAGGTCCTATTTTATGTTAAGGAATAGCATGCAGCATAAGAACCCATCTCACACCTGAAGTGAAGAGTGTAGGAAACAGAATATAGGAAAGTGCAAAGGAAGAACTGCCAACAGGTGTGCCTTGGTCCCCTCTCTAGATGTATAAGGAAAGCAGACCAAGTCCCCTGAAGCCATAGGGCTGCCATTATTTTGTTATCTGGGGTAAACGAAATGCCAACCTGGGGCAGGAGGATCATTAGGAAAGGGTAGCCCAATGGTCTCAGAGGCCTGGCTGGGAAAGGAGAAGGCAGCTGACTTCTCTTAGTGATGCAGAAGTCAGGCTGGGTAGCAGGAAGGCAGTGTGGCTGTAGTCTAGAGGAATTACATCTCATTGACCAAAAGCTCCATCCAGAAGAAGCTGCTACTTGAATCCATACTAGATTAAAGTGAAGACAAATGGGGCCCAGGAGCCATGTTTCCAGTCATTTTGTTCAATATGCTGTTACTGGAATTTGGGCTGCTTATCTAGCCTGTTGGCATTTCAGACACTGGTTGAAGCAGACTTTTTCCAGAGAGCATTTAGGGAACAACTGGAATTGTGTTTGCTTATAGTTTAATTACACATGATTATAACTATTCATATTTTTTATTTTTGTTATATGTATTTTTGTCTTTTTAACAACCCTGTAATCCCTTGCATCAGAGTGGAGTTGGGGTGACTCAGTGGAGCTGAGCATTTACTGGCCAGATGCCCCTCCTGATACCTACACAGAGTTCACAGCAGATATTTTTCTTTACGCCCAGGAGAGAAATATCTGCCGCTTCCTAGGATTGAACTCACAACCTCCTGATTGTGAGGTGAGAGCTCCACCTCCAGGCCACCATGCCTCTCTTTTATTTTTGTTATAAATCTAGGAATTCTTATGTTGTTCAAAAGTAATTAATTAACTGAATCTGATATTTTTCCAAAATAGGAAAAATAGAGTCCCTGCTGCTATGTTTGGGGGACTAGAACACTGTAAAGATATTACTTGTACACCCTCTACTCTTTTGTATAACAACCTCTCTTCTTGAGCTGGCCTGGCTGATTTCTGGTTTGGCATTTGTTTGAATTAAACTCTTGAATTAAATTCTCTTTGGAATTTCATCATCCATGCATAGGCTGCCCAACTAAGAGTAGCTCAGGATTTCTTTCTTGTCATTTTTGCATTTTGACCTTTTAATCACCTTTCTGACTTTCTCATGCATCCATTAAGAGATGGATGCCAGGTTAGGGGGTTAACTAGTAGAAGCAAAACCTACCAAACCACTACTTCAAGAGGAGATGGAAGAATGGTATGAAGACCCAAAGGATTTCTGGAACAGAAAGTCTGAAACTGCCATTCATTCATCCATGGAGTTGAAACAAAGAGTACAATTATGTTACTCTTTTATTATTGTTTTTTACCAGAAGAGATGGCCCATTGCCTAATGCTAGGGCAGAAAAAAGGGCAAAATGAAGACTTCCCTCATCCATCTACCACATTCCTTCTCACTTACCATGTTTTCCTTATGCTTTTTGGAATCTTTAATTGGGGTTATCTGCACAGCAAACTCAATTCCTGCCTGCATGTCCTTGAATTCTACATTGCCTCCTTGATAAAAATATTCAGACCCTTCCAGATTGCTAGTATGATCCAGATCTGCTTGAATCTCCTTGTCTGTGTGGTGCACAGACTCTGTCTCAAAGTTGGAGAAATCAGAAGATGAATGGTGTTCTCTGGATATTTCCTGAAACAGATCAGATATGGTGAAAGAGGACTTGTATATAACCTAATATAATAACAGATCTTTATCCTCTTATTCTGTTAAATCTTCTTCAGGAATGGAAAACTTGGGGTATTCCTATCTGCTTCTTCATTGTCTTTCTAGCTGAAGCTTCTGTGAGGTTGAATTCTGGAAAATTCACATATTCTGTGTACTCTTCTTTTACAGGGTTTATCCTGAATGCATTATAATTGCCAAAGTGGGTGCAACAAAAGTCATTAACTTTCCCCAACTGTACCCCCAGCCCTGATGAATTAAGACTTGATCCCAACCAGCATGGCCTAGAGACTGTTAACAGGAGTTATTATCAAACTACAGCTATTGAGCATTTGGAAATGTTGCTTTAATTCCTGGCTTAATTAATTGTTTAAAAAGACTTGATTTTTTTTTTTTAAAGGGGCTTGTTGGCTGGAAACCTAGCAGCCCAGGTTCGAGACCCGAGCGCCATGTGACTGAGTGAGCTTCCATTCTCACCCCAGCTCCTGCCAACCTTGCAGTTTGAAAGCATACAAATACAGTAGATAAATAGGTACCACTTCAGTGGGAAGGTAGCTGTGTTCTGTGATGTCATGCACAGACCACAGAATCATCTTCGGATAGCACTGGCTCAATGGCTTTGAAAGGGACATGAGCACTGCCTCTAGAGTCAGCAATTACTAGCAGAGTAAAATCTGCAGGGACTCCTTTACCTTTACCTTACCTTCTCCTCATTTCCCACCCCTGTTGTCAGCAAGACCCTTAGATATGTCGAGTTCTCTACATCAAAACTGTCCAGCCAATTCACATTGTAGACCCATGATTTCTTATTCTGGTGATTTGAAGAAGCTTCTTGGATGAGAAGTGAAATGTCTTCAAAGAAAAACCAGAAAGTCCAGTTGCCTCTTGAAAAAAAAGCACCTTTGGGACAACTATGACCTGGATGACTGAGAGTCTCCATAGACATCTTCCCACCAATCTGAATGAGGCATACAAGTTTTCAACCCTGCCTGCCTTGAGGTTATGTCAAATTTGCAAATGGGTGTTGTTTGTATAATACAGTGTTTCTTATGTTTTATTTAATGATTTGAAATACTCTTTCCACAGGCTTTAACTCAGTAATGTATTAGAATTTCTTACCATTGCAGATCTATTCCTATCAAGAAATGTACGTCCGTCTCTGATTTTAAGGCAACAGCCTCTATTCTCCTATTTGCCCCATTTACAAGACCTAAAAACAGCTGCCCTGGTTTAATACACACACGTGGGCGCACACGCTCAAACTCAGGCCCCTGATTCCTTCCTAAACTGCCATAGCAGTGATGTCAAAAATGTTCTACACTGTGATGACAGAACTTTCTGGTTACCATAACAGTTAAGATAAAGTGTTGCTAAGGAATCAAGTGTAGATTCCAGTCAAGCTGTTGACATCTCAGCAAAGGAGTTTTTTTTATATATGTTACGATGAGGAGAGCTAGAAATTTATCAGCAGTCAGTGGTTTGGCCCAATCAATTATGTATTTAATTCACTGAAATGCTAGTCAGTCACTTTCTTCCACAATCCAGTTGAGATGTAGGAAAAGGGAATCTTTCTGATAAATATATATATATACACTGTTCTCTAAATTATTATGTTTTAGAGTTTTTAGATTAACCCAGTGTGCTTTTTTCTAATATATTGAATAGTGGCCTATGCATAACAAACTATAGAAACATTTCTATAAAGGCTTTTCTATATAGGTTTTTATGAATAGTTTCTTAACTGCCTCATTTCCTCTTCTGGTAAGGATTCTCATCCCAGATTTGATATCTTCAGTCATTTAGACAATTTCAGAATTTCATTTCTTAGGCTTCCTTATGAGCTTAGAGGGAAAAAACCAGTTAGAAAATAACTTTTTCCTTAGCTTGGAATCCCAGCATTCCTGTCCAGCTATTGTTGCTTATTTCTGAACTATCCTTTCCAATCAATCAATTCTCTTTTAAGGCAACTAAATAATCTTGTACACTCCTGTTGGGTCCTCAGCTGCAGGGACCTGGTCCAGCTGCATATGGATTTAGCATGTCCAATCCATACAGCACATGAACACCAACAATGTCCAGCTATCAACAACCTTCTGCTATCAAATGTCTATGTGATAGTTTGTGTGGTGTTGGAAAGAGAAAAAAACTTTAACCTTGAAACCTTTTTGTAACACCCCATGTGCAAGACACATGGGGTATACTGTTACCAGAAAAGTTACCATATATCCTAAAAGGCAGAGTGCCTTAGAGAAATCACATCACTGTGCCTGAACCACAGACATAATGAAAGGAGGAAGGAGACTTAAAAACTATCAATATTTTTTTATTATTATTGCTGGTGTCAGACTATACAAGCAGGGAAAGGGCAGACAAATGGTTTTGTACATATTTCAGTTTTCTGAAGCTAGATCTGACATTAGGCCTTCTGCATTCTGATTGGGGAGTGGACTCAACAAATATCATCCCTTGGATCAGAGCCTTTCTAAACCACTTTTTCTGTTGTGCCATGACGTTTCCAGACCGAAAGAGGAATACCTGGTACTACCTTCCCTTTTCTCTTTTTTCCAAACTGTATAAAGGCAAGCAGGAACTAATCAGCTGGATATACTCAGTCTCAGATTTCCTTTGCCTTTCTTCAAAAAGCAAGGTTCTAATTCAAAAACATTTGACTTTCCTTACAGCAATGCTTATTTTCAAATAACATGTCTGTTAAAAATAATACAGGGCTGTCAAACTCCTGGCCCATGGGTCGGATGCATCATGCGCTGGCCATGCCCATGCCCAGTTTAGCAAAGGGGGGGAAAGTCCTGATAAGTCACGTGATGTCACCATGATGAGTAAGTTTGACACCCCTGCCTTATAGATACAGTTAAGCCCTTGCAAGTTGCCAGTGGTGCTCTGAGAGCATGAGGAAGCTGAGTCTGGAACTTGTGACATCATTAAGACAGTTAGCCTGGAATGTAGATTTGAATAATCTGGTTTTGGAAACCAGGACAGTTGGGATCTGACTGAAGGCAAAAGGACAGATTTAAATTAATCTGTAAACAGAGTGTTATCAAGTTACTTACATTTCTAACTCTGGTATCCAAGTTTTCCATGGTAAGATCTAAACCCTTTCCAAAAATGTTCAAGGCACAATTCACTCACTTTATCCTCACAAGAGTCCTGCATGGTAGATTGTGAAGATAAACTGGGATGGGCTTCCCAAAAGTTTCTCTGAGATTCATTGAGGATATATAACAGGGATTACAGTTTACTTACTTTCCACAAAGTTTTTAGCTGGTTTTATTTCTGTTCCTTTGAAAACCAAGTTTAGATACTTCATGTTTTATTTGATCTTGCTTTCCCTGTTTTCATGTCTTCAGTTTCAAGCAAAGTGGATGTTGTCTGAGAAAGCTTGTTCCAAAAGATTAATCTTCCAGCATCCTTTTCCTCTTTGTTTGATGGACTATAGACTATTTTTTTAATTCTCCCATATCTCCTGTCTTGCAATTTAAATCTATTGAATCTTGTCCTCCCTTCTTGGGCAGTATAGTATATCTTTGCCCTCTTTTATAATTTTTAAGTTAGTTTTTTTATCTGTCTCTCAGAGGACTATCACCTTCATGTGGTGGGAGGGCTCAAATGTCTCAATGATTTTGGGATTAATTGCAGTGGTACATAATCTTCTGTAATGGACAGCTTTGCCTCTAAGGCCAAATGGGAAAGTTAAAGCTAAAGGTAATCCATAATAGGAATGAGGGCAGGTGGGATTTTGCTAAAAGAACTAAAGAAGGAACTCCAAAATCAAAGTAGGAAGATGACAATGGCAAGCTCCTTTTGCATTGTTGTCAAGAAAACAGTATGGACATGGTTGGAGTATTTAGACAAATTTAGGTGCCAGATTATGAGATTCCCAGGTTAGAATGTAATTACTGGACAAGAATATCCAATTTTCATAAGTGGGTCTGGAGGTGATGACAAAGGCAAGATCAAAGCTGCAAGGGAGCCCTGTCACTATGGTGGCAGTATTAAAAAAATACTTATTTGTCATACAAAGACATGCTGAATTGGAGCATGTAATATACAAACACGATTTAAATTTGTCATTGTCATAAGGACCTAAATTGAATGAATTAGGGGTGATTTAATTTAGCTGAAGTGGAATTTTAATTACATAATATATCATTCAGGTCATGATAATATATAAAGAAAATGGAGTGGTAATACTCAAAGAGGACATTACTTTGTGCTCAGTTATAATTTGCTCAGTAATAAGCTCAGACTTACTTATGCAAATGTGTGGATTACTACAAAAGTAAACATGTAGATAATTTTTTTTAGCTCAATAATAAATAAAGATGAACAGTGTGCTGGAAGAGTAAAGATAAAATTTATGCTAGGGAGGGAGGATATTTATAACAACAAAATCAGAGTAGTTAAAGCAATGCTATTTGTAATGATAATATACAGCTATGAAAACTGGATATTATAAAAGTACTGTGTGAGATAAAGAAGATTGAATTAAAATGGCTACACAAAGTGGCTACACAAGTGGCTACACAAAGTGCAGTGGACTGCAAGAGAACATAATCAATCCTGACTAAATAAGGGCAAATTACTTCCTTGAAGTAAAGATCAGCAGGTAGAAACTCATATTCTGAGTATGTTACATGAACAGATAAATACTAAAAAGATGATAGTGCTTGACAAGGTTGAAGGAAGTCAAAGGAGAGACAGTAAATAAAGTGCCTGGGAACTTTCAAAGAGAACCCTCCCTATGAATATTTTTAGCATTCTCACTTCTCTGCCACTATCTAGAGAAAGTCCAGATTTTTGTAGTCCAGATAAAGTAATCCCGTATAACATATGCCAAACATTCCAGCTGTGTTCACAGACACCAAACCTTTGGGACTCCCTTATAGTAAAGGAAGGAGCTCTGATCTTGGAGCAAACCATATCAGTTGCCAGAATCATCTTTTTTATAAAGATCTTTCTACAGCAGCACAGAAAATTCTGAGTTCATATAAACTGCCCCTAACATTTTGTGTTGAATAATTGGTGTTTTTTTTTTTTCATTTTACTTCAATTCACTTAACCTTCATATGCAGCGTTTGCAATCTAGGATTAATTGACCACTTTTGTACTTCTATAACAGTGACACTATTTGGCACCTCAGCTAATTTCTTTCCAGATCAACTTTGCACATCAAAATAATGCAAATCTATTTTTCAACTGAAATTCTGGAGCTCCGTGGAGCTTTGGAATGGGATATTCTTCCATGGCAGAAGCTCTCATCTTTCTCCCCTCATATAGCCATGATTTACTGATGCCAAATGTGATCATTGACCATTCTTTTAAATTGTGATGATACTGTGCTTCTTTCCCTCATTTCAATGGCTATGGCATGTTTTAGCAAACTTCATTCATTCCTTCATTCAGTTAATTAATTAACATATACACCACCCATCTTACCTAAATGACTTTGAGCAGTTTATAGCCAATCATTTAAAAATAATGATTCCAGAGTGAGTACTGTGGAATTGTGAGACACTTTTCATATATTTCCATTGAACATCTGTAAGACACACTTCCAGATGTGAGGTTCTTAGCCATTAGAGGCTGGTTGTAGCAAGGACGATTGAGCCAGTCTGAAAGGATTTCTAAGAGTTTGGAAACCGAAAATAGTGATGTTCGAAGAGAACTACATAAAAAAAAATCATGGACACTTATCTTAGTGAAATTACAATTATTGGGTTTTTTTCAGTCTATAGATCTTCTCTTGTCCTTTCACTCAGTTGACCATTATTGATACCATTCTTCATCTCTACCATCTTCTTTTATATATTTTCTCTATTTCCACAGAAAATATATGGTAAAAATTGAGTGATCT
>JANHGC010005184.1:43374-54347 GCA_027560395.1 Boaedon fuliginosus | reverse complement strand
CCGAAAATAAGGCCGGGTGCCTTTTTGGGTGGCAAAAAAAATATAAGACAGGGTCTTATTTTCGGGGAAACACGGTAACTGTTTTTGATGCACACAGACACACACCACCCAAGTGGTGTTAGGGATGTCTTTCTTACAGCCGCAGTGTTTGTTCCTGGAGGGTAAGTGATGTGTGTACCAAGTTTGGTTGAAGCTAGTCAAGCCGTTCCAGAGTTATGCTTGAACAGACACACACACACACAGACACTATTTTATATATATAGAAGAAGATTTGTAACCAGATTCACTTAACAGCCATGTTACTAACTTAACAACTGCAGAGATTTACTTAGTAACTGTAACAAGAAAGGTTGTAAAATGGAGCAAAACTCACTTAGCAACAGAAATTTTGGGTTCAATTGTGGTTGTAAGTCAAAAACTACTTGTAAGTGTCTGGCTATATAGAACCAAGGTTTTTAAAAAGGTTTTTTATTATCTTTCTTTTAATTACCAGGGCTTGGAGGTAAATCTTTATTTTGATCCTATTTGTTTTATGCATACAAACTGCCTAAATTGGATCAGAACAGTCATCAGTTGCTTTTTTTTAAAATAAGCTTTAACAGCACAGCAGTTATGCAACCTACAATTGTTTTCTGCTTTTTGTAAAATATAGGGAACTGAGGATGGTGCAGCATATTGGCTGAGATAAGGAGACATTCTCCAGAAACACTGCCTAGAGAGATAGTGGGTTGTCTCTTATTGCAGATAGTATGTTCAACTGAATGTGGCATGGCCCTTCTTGGAAAAGAAGGCTGAACAAGCTGTTTGTGATGAACAAGCTGTTTCAAGGCATCCTGGGTTACACAAATACATTTGTGACTCACAAATTGTGATCCTCTGATATCCTTGGCTCTTCACTGAATCTGTAGACTAGTGCTCCTTTCTCCTATATAGCAAGCTACACAGAGACTTTAATTGCATGTTCATAAAAATAATTCAAAGAACAAAGACATTCCTTGATCAAGGCAGATCAGCAGTTGAGCTTTCAATTACTTTAGCAAGAAATTACATTAAACTGAGATAAAAAAAATAAATACACTGATGACATGATGGTTAATGGGTTTGCCTATCATATAAATGCCACTGATTTATTCAGAAAAGCATGTTTAAGCAAACAGTGGCTTAATGAGATTTGTGCAGCCAGCCTCAATAATTTAGAGGACACTGTCATATTTCATAGTTGGTATTATTAACCCTATTAATGGAACATGTTATTTATTATCCCAGTTCAGAAATACATATACCTATATTGTCTCTGATTTAGACTGTGCTGATTTATACAAGTAAAAGGTACTGAATCAAGCAATAGCTAGTGAACAAATGTCTCTAATTTTGTATGATATCAGCTATGAGAGAATTTTCTTGTTTGCATTTAGATAGCTTGAGGTGTGATACAAGTTTTTTGTTGAGAGTTTGTGTGTGTCTGTGTGTCTGTGTGTCTGTGTCTGTCTGTGTGTGCACCTTCAAGTCAGTATTGACTCCTGGTGATTGCCTGGACAAGTCTTGGCATTGTTGTTGGCAAGAGTTTAGAAGTGGTTTGCTACTGCCTGTTTCCTCTGGCTGAGAGAGAGTGACTAAAGTAAGGTTACTCAGCAGGCTTCATGCCCTAAGGCAAGACTAGAAATAGAGATCTCCCAGTTTCTAACCTGGTACCTTAATCACTACACCAAACTGACTCTTTTCCATAGTAGATGTAATGAAGAGTACTCCATTGATAATAGAAATCATTAGCTAAAGTCTACTTTTAAGGAAAAGCTGAAGAAGCTATAGCGAAACCTTTCAAATCAAAAAAGAAAAAATCAGTTGCGGTGACTCACTTTCCAGGAAACTGAAAACCTTCACAGATACATAGCTCTACACTTTAGAAAGAACAGTGCATGCCCGAGTAAAGCAATGAGACAGCATTTTTAAAAAAAACACTGAAGTCTGAGCTTCAAAATTTTTGATACAAACTGTGAAATCAGTTCCTCTTTAAATATTACACAAGGAGAAAAGGGGGAAATATACAAATATGTGATATCTTTTAGGTTTTGTCCTTTTTAATAATCTCAACAAAAGCGAAACAATCCTAAGGAAGAAAACACACAAAGATATGTGTAGTATGTGTTTGCTTCTTATCTGTATGAATATAAGTCTCCCCTATCTCCCAAAATCAGTCTGAATTCACTGAAGTGAATTATTGCCAGTTGTACTAGTCAGTGGCCCTGAAAGTTGTATTCTTTGGGATTATCATTAGCAGTGTAAAAGAAACAGATATCGGAATCTACTATGACTTTAATGTGGTTAATTGAATTTCTTTCATTGTGTTGCTTTGTTTATGCTCACTTCTTAACGTATAGCATCCCACATGTCCTGCATATAAGTAGAGTGGAGCGCTACATGTCAAGAGACCACCCTGAAGATATAAATAGTTCCTTAAATAGTCCTGAATTTGGCCCCTAAAATCATCTTAGAAGGGAGAGAGAGAAACTTCCTTATTTGCTTAGGTGGTGGCAGACAGCCTTTTCATGTTATTTGCCAACTTACTGATTGAACGTAAAGGTTTACAGAAATTCCAGATTCAAGAAGTCACTTCATTTCCCAGTTCTTTCCAAGGCAGTTAAGTTAGGTGTTTTCATATCCATGCGGTAGAAAATATTTGGCAGTCTCAGTTTAAGCCCATTGTAAAAGAGTAACGTTGGATATGCAACAGACTCATGTTTCAGCATGAGTTTCAGAGTTTCAGCATGAAAGACCCTGCAACTCTTGGAGATCAATTGTAGGTGGGCTGCCAGAACAAATTAGAATTAATTAATACTAAAAAATCCAGGGGCTATTAATTTCAGCAGAGCTGGAAATATAGTTCTTCAATAGGAAGATTTGCTAGAGATAATAGGGTTTCTGACAGGATTTTTAACATTAAAAAATAGCATTTTGAACTGAACTCAGATAGATATATGGCTATCTAATGAAAGGTATTTTGCTGGCCCTTTAAACATATCTTTTTGAGGTATTATGTACTGATTTTTGGAATGAAGCTTCCCTTCTGTCTTACCACTGATACCAGATTCATTAATAAACTAGTTACTGTTGGTTTGCTTTACATATTAAACTCAACTACGCTTGCTTTACCACAAAGTACTCTTCATGGAATACATACCGTATATAAATGTATATTGTGGTTTATCATATTTACATTTTCCACTAGATTCTTTTAAAAAAATAGCATCTTAAACAGTAAAATGGTGAACTTAGTTAATACTAAAGAATTCCTCTTTAACATACCATATATCTAGCAGATAAAGTAGCTCAATATTATTTTTAATTTTAATGTGGTTGGCTTCATGATACATATAACTGAGCTGTGGTTATGTATACTTATATTTCCGTCTTCAAAGTACCTTGCTTGATAATTCTTGAATTTTGCTATAGATCGATATACATACAGTATCTTTTAATTTTATAATATGCATGTTCTTCCTCTGTATCATTAATGGAAAATATTTGAGAATGTATTTTATGGTTTGGCTTTAAACAAATCATTGAAAGAAACATATCTAGGTTTTTGTCTTTTAAGGATGTGAAAACAATGCTATCAAATCAGCTAAATGAAAGCCCAAGGGAAGGAAATCTCCTTTTTGACACACTTGTGCTGAAAATGCTGATTTGTATTCTGACTTCCTGTTTCTTCTGCACTGATTTTAATGGGCAGAGGTTCAGAACTAGGAATAGAGAAGGAAGAGTTGATAGTCACAATTTCCCATAAATAAACTGCAGTTTTACATCTGGATACTTGAAATAAATATAATTGGTATGCCAAAGACATTAAGCAGCCTATTCAACCAGATTATTTAACCAATACATTTGTTTTCAAGGTAAATAATACATTCTTAAAAGTGCTCTGTCGCAGTCCAGAGTGGCATGATGGCCTAGTGGTGAAAATGCTCACCTCCCACTTGAAAGGTTGAGAGTGTAATTCTAGATAATGGCAGATTTCTTTCTCTTAGGGCACAAAGAAAAAATACCTGCTGTGAACTCCACCTAGGCATTAGGAAGGGCACTAACAGGTGGAGGTAGTCGCTGTGCCTCCACCTGTTTATTGGACCCGGGTCCCTCCTGGCTGGTTTCAGCCAGTTGGGAGGTGACATGAGGCTGGCTCCAGGCAGTTATTAATGCCTCTCTGAGAGAGGAGTCCTTCCCGCCGGCTCTGAAAGAGGCAATGGTGAGGCCCCTCCTCAAGAAGCCCGCTCTGGACCTGGCTGTGTTGAAAAATTTCCATCCAATCTCCAACCTCCCCTTTTTAGGGAAGGTTGTTGAGAAAGTGGTGGCGCTCCAACTCCTTCAGTCCTTGGATGAAACCGATTATCTGGACCCCTTTCAGTCGGGATTCAGGCCTGGGTACAGCACCGAAATGGCATTGGTCGTGTTGGTAGATGATCTCTGGCGAGCCCGGGGCAGAGGACATTCCACTGTCCTGGTGCTACCTGACCTCTCAGTGGCTTTTGATACCATTGACCATGATATCCTACTGCAGCGACTCAGGGGGTTGGGAATGGGGGGGCACCATTTTACAGTGGTTCTCCTATTTCTCAGGTTGTCTTCAGTCAGTGTTGGTAAGGGGGGAGAGGTCGAGCCCGAGACCCCGGGTAAGTGGAATTCCTCAGGGTTCGGTCTTCTCACCTCTCCTATTCAATATTTATATGAAGCCACTGACATCATCCAAGGGTTCAGGGTGACGTATCATCAGAATGCTGATGATATCCAGTTGTTCATCTCTATCCCGAACCAAACCAACGATGCCATTGAGGTGATGGCCCGGTACCTGGAGGCTGTGTGGATCTGGATGGGGACAAACAGACTCAGGCTCAACCCAGTCAAGATTGAGTGGCTTTGGGTTCCGTTGTCTTGGAATGTCCATGGTGTTCCATCTTTGATAATGGGGAGGGGGAGGTATTGACCCCCTCAGAGAGAGTACGCAACTTGGGTGTCCTTCTGGACCCATAGCTGAAACTGGAAGAACATTTAGCAGCTGTGGCCAGGGAGCCCTTTGCCCAGGTTCACCTGGTGTACCAGTTGTGCCCCTTTCTGGACCAAGATGCACTGCTCACTGTCACTCATGCCCTCATCGCCTTCTGATTAGATTACTGCAATGTGCTCTACATGGGACTGCCCCTGAAAAGCATTCAGAACCTTCAGCTGGTCCAAAATGTGGCCACGCGAGCAGTTACGGGTGTTCCCTACTACACTCATACCACACCACTCTTGTGTGAGCTGCATTAGCTCCCAGTCGGCTTCCATTCAAGGTGCTTCAATTCAAGGTGCTGGTTATGACCTTTAAAGCCCTACATGGCATAGGATCGGGCTACTTATGAGATCGTCTCCTGCCACTGTTTGCCTCCCAGTGCCCTGTTAGGGCCCACAGAGCTGGCCTCCTCTGGGTACCATCGGCAATGCAATGTCAATTGGCGATCCCGGATAGGAGGGCTTTCTCTGTGGGTGCCCGACCCTCTGGAACAAACTTCCCCTGGGGATCCAGATCATTCCCAACCTCTTAACCTTCTGTCGAGCCCTTAAAACATGGCTCTTTCAACAGGCTGGGATGGGTTAACACCCTGAATAGTATCCATCATAATGTCACCTTTTGGTGAAGCAGCATTATCCAAATCACAGAAAAGTAATATATAGCTATAATAATGATGATGATGATGATGATGATGATGATGATGATGTAATAATATTCCACCTGACTTTGCCTTTATTCTTGCCTCGGTGGGCAAGTGGTTAAATGCAGCATATGGGCCTCGGTGGTGCAGTGGTTAAATGCAGCACTGCAGCCTATCTCTGCTGACTTGTTCAGCAGGTTGTCAGACCAAATCTCACCAGGCTCAAGGCTGACTCAGCCTTCCATTCTTCTAAAGGACGGTAAAATGAGGACCCAGATTGTTTGGGGGAAATATGCTGACTCTGGAACTGCTTGGGGAGTGTTGTAAAGCTCTGATAAGCCGTATATAACTTCAGAGTGCTATTGCCATCTCTGTTGTAAGCCACCCAGAGTTCTTTGCGAGTTGGGCAGCATACAAATGTTGTTATTATTATTATTGATGATAATAATGATAATGATAATAATAATAATACATTCATGAGAAAAATATAACAAAGTCAATAATTTATATATTGTATAACAAATGATTATGCCAATATAACTGTTGGTGGTATTGTCTTTTGGAATATGGAATGAAAGTAAGTCCCGTAGAAAAATGTTATTAAGGCAACAGTTGTGGAGGAAAATTTAGTCAGAATAGTAATTACATATTCATATTAATTCCGACATTCTTAATTCCATTCCACTGAACAATGTATACATAAGAAAATGTATGTATTTGTTAGCTACAGCATAAATAATGTGTGGTGGCACAGTGGTTAGAATGCAGCACTGCAGGCTATTTCTGCTGCCTGCCGGCTGCCTGCAATCTGGCAGTTCAAATCTCACCAGGCTCAAAGTTGACTCAGCCTTCCATCCTTCCAAGGTGGGTAAAATGAGGACCCAGATTGTTGGGAGCAATACGCTGACTCTGTAAACCGCTTAGAGAGGGCTGTAAAGCACTGTGAAGCGGTACATAAGTCTAAGTGCTATTGCTATTATTGAACAAAACCTAATATAAATTAATTTCCAAACAAAAAATACTTATGTAATATTTATATCACTGTTCCTGTTGCTAGGATTTCTTCATTTGATTTCACAGCTTGTATAGACTCATAAAATGCAAGTAATAGAATAACTGTATTGGTTATGTCAGAGTTCTTTAGGAATGCTTAGAATTTTTTCATTTTAAATAAGTGGATCCTGTTCTATATTAAATTGTTATTGAAAACTTCTTTGGTTTCAAAAATGATTTTTCATGTGACAAATGAAAGTGGTTTGACATGTGCAAGCCAAAATTGTATGGTACACACAAAACTGGTATTTTCTCCCAATAAAAAACAATTGCATATGTAGGGGTTTGTGTTTTTTTAATATAAATTCACAAATATAATTTTTGTTTGAATTTCTTCCCCTAAATGTATATATCTGGATTTTAAAATAGTTTTCAAATGCTTGATTCTAAAAAAAATTAGGGATACTTGGATTCACTCAGGTGTGCCCATCTTTTCATATATGTTTTGGAAGTATGCAAACTGAAATGATCAGTGCGCAGAGGCCCTGTTGCAATGTCCACAATTAGCTGATTATGATAGTTTTAAATTATATTAATTCAATTTGTATAGTCACCCATCTCAAACTGATGACTCTAGGAACTTATTCTAATAATTTTTTTCCTATGGTCTATTTTATCTTTCAGCTATTACTGGTATACCTTTCAAAAAAGGCTTTCAATTAAAACCATCTTCTACCTACATATTTTAATCTCAACATCTTACAATTTGAATCAAACTATCATACATGGAATTTGTCAACAAAAAGTGTTCACTTTTCAGACTTGTGGTACACAATGTTTTGCATTTTAAAATATGTTCAAGTAATCCTCAACCCAATTGAGTCCAACATTTCTGTTGCTAAGCAAGACAGTTGTTCAATGAGTTTTCCCCCATTTTATTATCTTGCTTGCCGCAATTGTTAAGTGAATTGTTCCCAGCTGTTAAGCTGGGAACATAGTTGTAAAGTGAATTTGGCTACCCCATTGACATTGCTAGTCAGAAGGTCGCAAAAGGTGATCATATGATCCTGGGACAGTACAACCATCATAATTATAAGCCAGTTGGCAACTATCCAAATTTTGATCATGTAACTACAGGGATGTTGCAATATTTGTAAGTGTGAAAAAAACAGTCATAAGTCACTTTTTTTTAGTGCCGTTGTAACTTTCAGCATTCACTAAGCAAATTGTCGTAATTTCAGGACTAAATATTTTCAATATTTTGAAAGTGCTCTGACATTAAAACAGCTTTGTTCCAAATGTGATATATTCTGTTTTGAGCATGAAACTTTTTTAAAGAAATGTTTCAGGGCAACCCATTGAATTTTGTTTAATTTGAAACACTATCTTGGTATTAAACTAGATAGGGCTTAGGCACAAAGAAGCACATATTATCTGTGCAGATTTTATTGAGGAAAATAGCAAATAAACACATGAAAACTGCCCTGAAGAATATGCCTGCAAAACATCTTGACTTTAAATGAGTTTTAAAAATCTGATTATTTTATTAGTTTTCTTTCTGTATGATTTATAATTTAAATATTACAACACCTGAGAAGATACTAATAATCCAATGTTTTTACGTAGGTATTGTTTAGTTTAACAAAGTGATTAAGAGAAAAATGACATCCATTGAAGCTCATTTGGTGACTTGCAGATTAAGGAGCAGCAGTGTTACAAGAGTTTTATAAGCAGCCTATAGTCACTCTGAGTGAGTTGGGCAGCATATACATTTTCATAAATCAATTAATAAATGGGCGTGTTGAGCTGTGCCCATAACCACACCATAGCATTATGGACTAGCTAGTTTCCTAGTAGTCCTCAAGGGCAATCCCAGATAAAGCAAATGGCAGTAATCTGACAAAATGTGCCAAGAGTTCTAACTTATTTTGGTATCAAATGAAATACTATTCCAATATCCTCATATTGATTCTGTCTGGAATCAATTATGTAATTCAAATAGACTGTTGTAATTAGTTATAAAAATAAGCTTTGAATCTTATACAGACTTGATCCATTATTCAAGTCATAAATAACAATTATAGTAAACAAAATGATTAGACAATTGAAATGACCAAAAGTTTCAATAAAATTGCTACGGCCATTATTATATACATTCTTTTTATTCATCCATGTGAGAGATGATTTCCTTCTCTTTTATTTAAGAAACAAATATCCATTGCTACAGAACTGTTCCAACATAATTTAAAAAGGGTTTATATCAATTACAGAAGATAACAAAAGATGATGACCACAATTGAAACATTACACTCTCAAGATTTACATTTGCAAAGTACATATTTAACCAACACAAATCTTAGTAAATCCTTCCAGAATTCTATAGCAATGTACTTCAATCAAAAAGCCATATCCTTCTTAGCCATATCCCAGGCTGCCTGACTCATCACAGTTCACAGCTAGAAATTTAATTCTTAACTTCCAAAACCTCCCTCACTGTAGTCTTAAAATAATATTCATGCTCATTTTTAGACATCATGTATGTAAGCCTTTTTTTTAAAAAAAAAAACACAAGATCCTTTTACAAGAAATCAGAATTGCTTCCTTTCAACATATTAATGGCTTCTCAAAAACAAAAAAGTTTTTTATTTGTACCATCTCCTTAAGATGTGATATAGATGTAAATACACCGCCAAAGGGGCTACAGGCTGCAGAGATTTCAGCGGCGATCTCTAAACTTTTTGTCCTATTAAATGTAACTCATAAGTTGGTCCTTTAAACCAGCAGGACTTTTCACGATTATACCACTTAATTTTGGACTTTAAGTGGTGATGTTTTGAACATTTCAAATCAATTCCTTATTTTTGCATTCTTAACAGCAAATTACATATTGTCAAAACTGAAAAATATAAATAAAACAAGAAAAATAAGTAACAATTGTAAGGAATGAACTCTATAAAATTCTACTAAAAATTTGAATAGAAGATAGATTGGATTCAATACAGCTATAATTACAATTTAGCTAGAATTAAAGTACAAACTAAATCTGGACCAAATCTACTATATTAATCTTAATTTTAGCATGGCATTTAATCATGCAGCATAAACATCAGTAACTAAGGAAAATATGGAAAAAATAAATAAAAAATAGGTTTTCAGCATGAATAGAATTATATTAGTCAAAATCAACATACCAAAGTGTGCTGCACCACTGCTATCTTTACTTTGAATAGAGGTACTGGATGTCTGGGTCCCAGGTTGTGCTGTACCTGCTCGATTAATACTCCTGTGCAATTTCCTATGTGAAAGTTCATCATTGTTACTGTCATGTAGGGATGGTGTCCGAGGCCTAAAATGACGCCATCTACGTGATTTGATATTGACTAGTGTCTGACTGAGGTCTTTAGATAAATATCTGTCCGAGGTATTTGTTTCTGAGGTATTGGCAATTTGATTGGCTGAAGAGTGTAGTTGTGAGGAAGGTGTTTCTGAATCCAGCTGACAAAATGCACTGTTGTTCTCTGAATATGCTCGGTCCAGGAGTACCCTAAAAAAATGGAAAGATTATTTTTAATTCCATTCAAGCCAAATTGTTATCCCAATTTTCATCCAAAACCAGAGCTTAAGAAACTTCTTAGATGAGAAGCGAAATGTCTTCAAAGAAAAATCAGAAAAGTCCAGTTGCCTCTTGAAAAAGCATCTTTGGAACAACCATGACTTGGATGACCAAGAATCTCCATAGACACTTTTTATCCCAAAATTATTTTAAAAATGTTAGGAAAAAATAGGAGGGAAATTCTGTGTGAACTTATTTTTTAAACTGGTTGTTTCAAGCATTGGAAAAAGATTTACAACAGGGTTATGTACAATTTGAAAATTATTTGGAAAAAATGGAAGCCCTCTATTGACTTTCTTATTTACTATGTCATTATTTTTTCCCATGCTTCTACAGTAGCATGAAATAAGGCGCTAGTACTTAAGGGGTTGACTAATTAAAATGAATTTACTTAATGGGAATTACTAATAAGCTTATGGGGAAATCTGAAAGAAACCTGACCATTTTTAAGGTATGGTGAAGAGATTTTATGCTTGAGTGAGGTAAAAAAGAGTTCTTCCAAATCATTTTTAAACAGGTTCAGCCCTATTTAACACCTACATACCGGTAGTCCTTGATTTCAAACACAATTGAGCCCCAAACTTCTTTTGCTAGCCAAGACAGTTAAGTTTTGCCCCATTTTACAACTTTTCTTGTTTATTTATTTATTTATTTATTTATTTGATTTATACCCCGCCTCATTTCCC
>JANHGC010005183.1:35690-53941 GCA_027560395.1 Boaedon fuliginosus | reverse complement strand
TTTTGCCACCAAAAAAGGCACCAGGTCTTATTTTCAGGGGATGTCATCCACTGACTAACCTATTAATTAGGGGCACATGTATGTTGGGCGCACGTGTAAAAATCAAACTAGGTCTTACTTTCAGGGGAGGTCGTATTTTCAAGGAAACGGTATATGAGCCCAGTCGTTCTGTAAAAAGGAGACTTCATGTTGCATTATTACATTTATGCATATCATAGTAAAGGTTCTCCTTGCACATACGTGCTAGTTGTTCCTGACTCTAGGGGGCAGTGTTCATCTCAGTTTCAAAGCTGAAGAGCAAGCACTATCCGAAGACGTCTCCATGGTCATGTGGCCGATATGACTAAACACCGAAGGTGCACGGAACACTGTTACCTTCCCTCCAAAGTGGTCCCTATTTTTCTACTTGCATTTTTTACATGCTTTCGAACTGCTATGTTGGCATTATTACATATATGCATATCAGAGTAAATTCATGCTTTTGAAGGCTAATCTAAGGTAGATTAAAAACAATTCTGTTGCTATATTCAGTGGTGATAAAGTTGACTGCCATCCCCTTAAAGAAAATGCTACTCTACTAAGCACACTTAATGAGGCTACATCATTCCATGCTAATGTTACATTTTGATTCTTTATGGAATGCTACTCTTTCTACAAGAAGTATTACTATGGTAACCATCCCATTTGGGAAGTTAAAAATATTATTATAAAAATCGACATTTCCATAAATTAACAAGAATTGTTGGTTTTGAAGAAGGTGGATTGATGCTACTGCCTTATTTATAACGGAGAGAAAATCTAGAACTAAATGAGTCCTACTTTTGAGTAAACTTGTAGAGAATTATCATCTTACTAAATGTGCCTTGACCCTGCCATGCATTTTCTTACTAGTCCCAACTCCAGATAAATGGAGAAGGTTGATGTAACACTTGGTGACCTGCCTTGTAAAAATCTTATCCAGAAAATTTTATGGAAAGGCTGTCACATGAATTATATATAGTACCCAATGGTAGAATTGCCAGACTGGAAAATATCCAACAAGTTACTGAAGAAAAGCAACAACCTGCAGTGAGTAGTCAAGGCATTAACAATGTACCATTCTGAGAAATTCACTATCTGTTACCCAGGACATGACACCAGGAAAACAAATGGAATGGCATTTATCATAAGCAAGAATCTCACCTAGGCAATGTTTCTAAATGGTTAATGTTCATATTATGTCCATCCAAATCTGTGCTAAGCACCGCAGAATCACAGTTGACCAAGTCTGTGCCCCAATAACTTATATGAAACCATCCAAATAGCATCAAAAACAAGAGAAAGAACTATCTGACCAACAAAGTGTCAAGAACAGAGAGTGTGAATATACAAAAGAGCCCCTCTTTGAGGGAGATGGGTTGTTTAGAAATATGAAATACAAAATAAATAAATAAGCTGTGTGTCAGTAACAAAGAGACAAAACCTCCTCAGGATGATGAGGCAAGAAATAAAATTAGCTATTTTTTCAGTGGGAAATTGGATGGGCAATGAAACAACTGCCAAGCAACAAGGCCTCAAGTGTATCCTGCAGAAATGCTGCGGTCCAGTCATCACAGCTTTGTCCCACAAAATTTGGGAAATGAATACATAGCCACAGCATTGTCGAAAAGGACAACTTCAAGGATTGCTCCAGTTATCCTACAGTTGGCCTCATCCTTCATCTTATCAGAATCCTTAACAGTGTCTGTCCTAACCATCAGAAGAGAATTACCAGATGTTCAAGCCGGCTTCCAAAGGGAGCCATGATTTGGAGTATCACTCATACTCCAAATCATGAAAAAATTTAATGGATTATTGAAAAATTTCAGTATCAAAAGAACATCAACATTTGCTTTATTTATTACAAGAAAGCCTTCAATTGTATTAATCATAACAGACTGTGGAGAGTCCTAGAAGACATGGGGAGTGCTAACACATCTGGTCAAGGTGATGCAGTCATTGTAATCAGGAAGCCACTGCAAACAAACATCATATGGAAACACTAATTGGTTCAGGATAGAGAAAGGTGTATGGCAAGGTTGGATTATTTCACCTTTATTATTTAACATGTATGCTGAAGTGATCATGAGGAAGATAGAACTTGGAAGAATCAAAAATTGAGTTGTGAAAGTTGGACCATAAAAAATTAGACAGGAAGGAATATCAATCTGTTTTGAGCTGTGGTATTGGAGAAAGCTTCTTCACATTTCTTGGACAGCAAACAAGTATTGAAGCGTATAAAACCAGACACTGCTGGAAGGGAAAATCACAAAATTCTACCTTTATTTCATCCATGTCATGCAATAAAACTCACTGAAAAAGACAGTTAGAATAGTCAGCAGTAAAAGGAAACAAGCTTGCCAAAAATGTGGTAGCTAGACACCAACATATCCAACACCAACCAAAGTATAAAGCGACTGAAATGTGGAGAGAGATGGTCCACAGAATGCATTGCTTGCTTTGTCTTGGTTCCAAAGCTCAGCAGGATGACACCTTGAGACACCTCCGGGGAATAATCAAGAAAATATTCTTGAAGACTGAGAAGTTGAAAGACGTCCCACAAGAAGGCAATGCCTACTGTTTCTTGGGGTTATCAAGAAAATAGTGTGGATGAGGAGTGTGTCCTCCAGGAGTCAAGCTGATAGGGACTTTACCTTTACTCTACTTTTGAACAAACATGACTAGTATCGGGCTCTCAATACTAATATTGCACTGATTGAGTGAGAGGTAAGAATCTTTCTGTTAGGTAGGTTTATTTTCAGACTAGTCCCATGAGATTTAACCAACTCTATGGCAAATATCACAGGATTATTTCAGGCATTTTGCAAACCACCTGTCTTTAAAATGAAAAGGTTTTCTTTAATTTCAAAAAATCTGTCCCATTTATTTTACATTTCTAATGGGAGTTAACTTTACTCTTCTTGGGAAACCCCCTGATTTTGTAAAAAGCAGTTTTCTGACACAGATGCAATCTCAATCTGTTGCCTTGTTCAGAAAGCATATAAATGCAAGGGGTTGTATGTGGAGACTGGAAGGAAAAGAAGATTGACAAACTTGAAGGATTAATCCTACTTAGGCGCTTTCCACTATTTGCAAGAAAGCTGATCTTCCTTAATATGGTGCACTTTGGCCAAGGTGTTAATAGCATCCACATTTGCCATTGATATGGAAGCAATTTGGTTATTAATGACAAAGTGAATCTTTGAGCCCACAAGATTTTGGATAGGGAAAAATGGTTTTTTTAAAAATACTGAGATCTTCCATGCTTAATGTTGACCAAATTAATTCTTATTTGTTGAATAATATATATTAGTAATGTGTAACAGCTGAAGTGTGTAGTTAAATGCCAGAAATCTTTGCTATCTGCTGGAATGACAAGCCTGTCATATATTCCAAACATGAAAAACATAAAAAACATGTATCTAACAACTTAAGTTATATTATTCAAAATACATTTACATTAGCTTACATATGTTCTGTACAAAAACAATTGTTTTCTAAAAAGTAAAATTTGGGGGTGAATGGGTTGGTAAAGAAGAAGATGCAATTTAACTTTGGGACTATTTCTTTCTGAAGGAAGCTGCCCTTTAAGCTCGGTGTGTTTGGAAAGTATGCAAGTGCCCATGTTTTCTAATTCGATGGTACAAGTCAGCTAAGGCTTCAAAGAAAAGGACTGAGAGGCTTTTGCTGCAGAGAAAGAAAAGACTTTGTTTGTTAATTCTGTCTTTTATTGTTATTTAGACTGCTGGCTCTGGTAATATACCCCCTCACCACTTGGGAGAAACAGCAATTTGATGTAAATGATTGTCTTCCTTTTGTTTCTTGAGTGAACCATGTGAGAGATTTAAAGATTTAAAGATTTTAAAGATTTAAAGTCAATGCCTCTTCCTTTCCTTCCTTTGCTTTTCTGCAATAGTCTTATTTTTTTAAGAGTATCCCTCCTAATCGTCTATGTGTTTGGGGGAAAAGCATATAAGTTGTACAGTCCTTCTTCAGCCTTCATTGAAACTAACATATAAAATTGCATGTTTTGAAAATGAAATATTAATTTTTACTACATATTTTAATTGTTTTGAAATTTGCATGTGGATAGCAAAAATGGATCATGGATTTTGTGCCTTAATGCATGTTTTCTTATATATTATATGTTCAGTAAACTTGCCATTGTAATGCTAAACATTCACCAAGAACTGTTTCAACTTCATAAGAAAAGCCTCTTGATTTCTGGAACTACATTTATGGCAGATGAAGTTTGTAAAAATCATGTGCCTTTCTGGCTAATGCAAATGAAGGATTCTTAAAAGGAGTAGCAAGATATTTAGAGAGGAAATACTTTACTGTAATTCGTTCAGTTTTTTCAAACGTTTTGACAAAAGTGATTTGTAGGGAGGAGGTTGAAATGTGTGTAAGAGTCAGCAGACTTTAAAACTTTTAAGCAATGTGATTGTTATGATCAACATTGTGCTTTAAATTCCTTCAGCTTATGCTATTATTGAGCAGTTTATTAGCAAAAGGGAATGTACTGTCTGAAGACAAATTGATTGTCTCCTCATATTCTTCTTTATAATCTCAGTTTATATCTTGTCTGGCCTGCCGGCCTGCCTTTCTCCTCAGCTTTTGGTGACCTCAGAAGGTATAATCTTTTTTCCCTTCTTTTCTACCATATGGTGTCTTTGTCCCTGTAACTATTTCTCTTCCCATCCCCTGCTAGCTTCAGTGGGCAAGTTGAGACTTTGATTTTTAAAAAAACCACAAGACTGGCAACAGGGTGATTTTTCTCACTTTTCACAGGGACCAAGAAAGTTGAAGACAGTGTGAAAGACCACATCCCACTTCTTTTGAGAGGCTTAAGGATTTGCAAAATGTAGGAATGGCACTGTTCCCTGTTTCACTTCATCTTTTTACGTATGGAATCTAATCCTTTGAATCCTGGTGTGGGGAGATGGTGCTTCCTGCAGACTTCCTCTTCTGGAGCTTTCTTTGCTGATGCTAAGTTGTGAATGTATTTATTTAATTAAATTTATACCCCACCTTTTTTCCCAGTCAAGGAGAATTTGAGGCTGCCGTGGAAGTTGCTGTAATTCTGAGTTTTGTGTTATTCTATATCGGTATTAAGATTCTTATGTATACATTGTTCAAGGATATATGTAATCTAAAATGAAGAAACAGTGAAATATTTGGAAATTACCATCACTTTATCAGAGTGCCATTTTTTGTTTGTTTCTTACAAGCAATCAGTAAACCCTGATCAGAATGAATGCATGTGATTATTGTTGAGCACTTCCCATGGCTAGTACTGAAAATATGGGCGGAGCAGAGTGGGCCTTCTAAGTTATAGCTATGGAAAGACAGCTCCCCTTGAAATCTCCCATCACATCCAAAGAATGATGAGAATAAACAAACTCTTAGGGTATCAGATGGTGTACACACTGAAAGAATCGTGCTCTGTTTGTATAATACTAAATTTAGTATTTCAGTTGATGCAGAATAAAGAGACCTCTGTGTCTAGTGATCTCTGTACAAATAAATAAAAAGACATAAAATACAATATAGGAGTTCCTATTACAGATATGATATTGTGCCCACTTTGACTTAATGTTAGAATTTTTTTCTGTATTATCTCATTTAAATGTATGTGGGAGAAAGAGATATTCTGTAATAGGTCTTTGTATTAATGCATAACACATAGATCAATATTTTCAGGCATCTGGTGATATAATTCCCTCCAGATTATAAAATTTAATAAGGTCCAGTTTTGCTTATTTTTGATATGGCATCACCTGCAATAGTGGGATTCAAATTACTTTACTACCGGTTCTGTGGGCGTGGCTTCGTGGGCGTGGCTATGTGGTCGACCAACCAGAGGTATTTGCTGCGGTCAGCCGATCAGAGGTATTTGCCTGTTCTCTGAACCAATCAAAATTATTACTACCGGTTGTCCCAAACCTGTTGGAACTGGGGATCACCTGGTTGCAAAATGACTTCAGTGCATTAAACAGAATAAATCCAATATAAAAATAAACCTGTTACAACAACAACAACAAAACATCTGAAAAAGGAAATAAGTAAAACAGTGAATCTGGTCCTAAACTCCTAAAACTGTATTTTTATGTAACTTTTATGTATTATATATTCAAAATTTTTGTATCATTTTATTATCTTAAAATATTCTTGGCTTTTAAGATGTTTTTGCAATGCAAGTAAGAACAAGTAAATGCTAAGCTAGGATTTTGAAGAAATGTGCCCTAATATTTTGGATGATCAGAGTTTTTGGCTTCCCTATTGTTTACTGCACTTTTGCTGCATATGTTGTAGTACTGAAATGATACTTCTGTGGTCGGTAGTGGATGATATGACAGCTGCATTTTTCTCAAAGGATGGCACCAATAGATTTATTGGAAAATAGAGAAGATAAGTTGTGTTAATTTATGATAGCCAAACATTAGAAAGCTTCTGATAGCATCTTATCGGGCAAACAAATATTAATAAATTACAGGTAGTCCTCAACTTACGACCACAATTGAGCCCAAAATTTCTGTTGTTAAGATAATTGTTAAGTGCATTTTGCCCCATTTTATGACATTTCTAGCTGCAGTTAAGTAAATCACTGCAGCTGTTACATTAATAACATAGTTGTTAAGTGAATCTGACTTCCCCATTGACTTTGCTTTTAGAAAGTCACAAAAGGGGATCACATGATTTGCAGTGGTCGTAAATATGAGCCAGATGTCAAACATCTGAATTTTGATCACGTGACATGGGGATGCCACAGTGGTCATAAGTGTGAAAAACAGTAATAAGTGATATTTTTCAGTGCTGTTCTAACTTTGAACAGTCTTTAAATGAACTGTTATAAGTCAAGGACTACCTGCACTCTTAATTTTATTTAAATTGTAATAAACTTTGCTATTCTGAAAATATGTACCAATTTCTTCCTGATTTTAGACATATTGGAGTATCTTTCAAGCGATGTAGAAAGATGTAGAATGCTTCAAGTAATCATTCTTTGGTAAAAATACAGCAATCTTTATCCTTCTGTTTTAACATCCTTAAAGGATTTCCTAATAGCTATAACTTAAACTTTTTGTTGAGCAATTTTAGACTAATTCTGTTTGTTCTCCTGGTATAGTTTTGAGTTAAACAAACAGTTAATCTGGTAAATATATTTTGCGATAAAGAGTCTGCTTTGGCTGAATTTACTTGCCTTTTCCAGTTGTGTATTTTGCTAGGTGCCTTTGCATACAAAATTCATAAAACTATAATAGCTTAGACTTGGGTTTGAATATGATAATTGACTTTTTAATATACACTAATATAATTGTTCTAGTTGAATTGTACAGCTATTTTAGAAAACATTTTGGGGGGGGCGGGTCACTGTGAAAATTGAATTCTTTATTGAGCACAGATACCTAAAAGAAGTAAGTATATGGAAGGAGGAAATAGTGATGATACTTTCTCTAGAATAAATGCTCTTTGATGTCTTACAACTTTTAGTCTAACCACACTCAACCATGCTTTCTCCAGTTTGTTGATGAAATTAAGCTAAACAGACCAAAGTGAATCTTTTTTTCCTGCAAGACCACATAAAGAGAACGTATGCTGGTATAAACTGTAATCCTGTTGTTTTCTTTTTGTGGTGCAGTTTATTTATTTATTAATCAAATTTTTATAGCCACTCTTCTCACAAAGCAGCTGGGTATTGTACAAGAATTAATAGTAGCTCAAGATTGAATTACATGTATATTTATTTATTTATTGCATTTGTATGCTGTCCTGCTCCCGCAGGACTCCGTTAAAATACAATTAAAATACAATAAAAGCACAAGTAATAAAAATAAGTTAATATTAAAACATTAAAACATATGATGTACAATCAAGCAACATAGTACTCCAATCAAATAGGGAGAGATCAACGGTCCCAAGTCTGCTGGCACAGGTCTTAACAGCCCGGTGAAAGGCTAGCAGATTAGGGACGGTCCGGATCCCTGGGATGAACTGATTCCAGAGGCCCGGTGCTGCCACAGATAAGGCCTTCGCTCGTGGGCCCGTCAGTCGGCATTGCTTAGCTGACGGGACCCGGAGGAGACCAACTCTGTGGGATCTAACGTGGCTCTGGGAGACATAAAACAGAAGGAGACAGTCTTGCAGGTACCCCGGTCCTAAGCCACATAGGGCTTTAAAGATCATAACCAACACCTTGTATAGTGTACTTCTGTTTGCCATTTGAGGGAGCTATGCATTTATTATATTGATTTCCCAAAATATAACAGTAAGATGGCTTATCCCACAAGTAAAGCAAGAAATCTGATGTTGATTCTTTCTTGATCAATAGCACTGGAAAAGGTTATTTTAATTCCTACAGCTGATTTTTCATCCCTTTTGCCTGTCAGTTTTGGGTAGTGGACAGAGATGAGTGCTAAGGTTTGATGGGTTCTGTAATCTATGTCATGTGGTAATTATGATAAAGGTATTTGGGGAAAAGTGAGGTCTTAACCTTACCAACCTCTGGGCTTAGTTTAGCAGTCATGAGTGTAAATAGGCATCTGTGCCTCTCAGGGTACTTGCCCATATTTTCCATTTAATAAACTAGGGGCCTTCTGTCATCAGACAATCGAAGGTCCTTTTGCCTTTTACCATTACTTTCATGAAGCTACCTTTGGCAAAGTTATAGCATATTGTTTCTTGCATTTTCCCCCTCCATATCTTTCTGATGTGGTTGTAAGACGTTTTTGTCATTATCTTAGACTTTGCATTTCAAAAGAGCCATTGCAGAATATTTTTCAGAATATCATAACGATAATAATCTGAGCAAAGTAAGGATTTATTTATTCTAGTATGCACTTCTATGCAGTTATTGTTAATATTATCTTGTTTGCCTTTTCAAACTTTTCTCAAAACTTCACTGTTCTGAATTACATAGAGTGGCCTATCCATGAATCCATTAATAATGAACTTATTAAAATACAGCATATCTCATATTTTTACTAGGGTGGATAAAAATTGATGATTAAAAAAAGTAAAATAAATCAATTTTTTTATTTAAATCAGATTTTTTTATTTAAACTGGATTTTTTATTTTTATCAAATTTATTTTAATAAAATGCTTTTGGAATAAAAATCGATCTAAAGATAGTTTTCTATTTAAGATACACTAATTTAGTTTATTCAGCATGAAATGGAGCTTAGGTATGTAGCATGAGGCTGTATATTCTGCAATATTTACATTTTTGGTAAACTCATTCAAAGAATCCAAGCCCTGCAAGCTGAGATAACATTCTCAGATAATATATCTGAGATAATTGATGAATTCACACAATTTTCCAGGAAAAATGACAGCTGCTCTTTAAAAATTATGATTTAAATCGAGTTGATTTAAATCAAGCCTTTTTACTGGAGATTTAAATCATGAATTAAATAGTGATTTAAATCAACTTGATTTAAGTCATGATCCACCCTTGTTTTTACTGATCCAATATGTCATAAAAAAGTATACAAGAACATCAGTTCTGTTCAAACTGCCAGGAGTGCTGTGCCTTCCATATCTTACTTAGATCAGAACCTAGATTGTCCTGTTTGATAAAAATTTCCAAATTGCACCAAGATGTATTGATAGTATAATAATTACAAGGGATCCCTTAATGAGATCTCAACATGAATGAAATATCTTCATTTAAAACAATGATTTGGAACAGAGCTTTGGCTCCCCAAGAAGTTATCTTAATTTTGTTTGTACCACTTTGTCACAATCCTTCCTCAATGCCTTTATGTTTTGAAAATGTTGTTTGCATTGCCTGGCCAAAGAAAAACCAAGGGGAAAAAAAGTTAAATTACATGCATTTAATATTCTGTTTGTTTGTTTGTTTGTTTGTCTGTTTTTTGCAGAAGTGCCTTGTTTCAAGATTCCAGTTTTCTGGGTTATTTAATATTAGAAGTAGGGATGAAAACTTAAAGGGTATTTTTATGATGCTTAAATATTTTTAGGGAAAGATTCAATTCTATTGAATGCAAAAATGTTTTTGAAGCTGAAATAGTCTGAATTAATTGAATTTAAATGGCTGTAAGTTAATTTTACAAAAGAGAAACATTGAATGTTTCCATATAGAGTTGTTAAATAGCATCACCTTTTCGTAAGTCTCCATTTGACAGCTCCATGATACAAATCAGATTAAGAAACAGATGTGGTAGAGTCCTAAAGCTACTTTTACTAGGATAGCTTTGGTAACAGAGTCTCGAATATTCTACTTCTCTTCCTTCCTTTATCATAACTGGGAGGAGAGCACCGTCTGAAACATTTTTGCAAACTACATTATTCCTCACTTGGGTTCAAGTTTTATGTATCACATGGCTGTCCTGGCAGTGAATCTTGCCTTTGTCCTTTAAGGCCATCCTCTTTATTCACTGCATTAATAATGCAATGTTACTTTTATTTTCATAATTTACATATTTAATAAGTAACCCCTAACCACTGTGGTACACTTGGATGTGAGATGTTATGTACCATTTTGACAATTGTCAGAACCTAATTAGGGGTAGGCATGATGTGGTCCTGAAGTTTTTATACACTGGTTCTAGAGGCCTAAGTCAGCATGGCTAATGATAGGAATGTGTGGGAAGCATGGTTCAAAACATCAAGGTTCACACCCTTGTCCCCACATAAAGTAATTGCACATATAGATATGCTGGTAGGTTTTGATTCATAGATCACTTCTTAGGATTATATGTGATTTTAGACCGTAATAATTCATAAAACATTTTCTTCATCATTGTCTAGGCTAGGCTATTATTTATCTTTGTCTTTTTTCAAACTAAGTTTTAGTTTGAATACTTTTGGCTAGAAAAATAGTTGATTTATTTTAAACATAGATCTCTTCAGTAGCTCCAGCCTTGCTTGGCAACAGAAATGTAGAACTTTTTAAATGTAATTTGGGATGGTTTCCTAGATCTTATTTTATTACTACATTTCTCAGAATTCATTGTTCATGCTTTTAATTTTTATTTTCACATGCTGTTACTGATAGGGTTTTTCATAATATTCCTGAGAGAGAAATAAAAGATTGGAAAAAGATCCTGTTTGGATTGAAACGAAGTATTAATCCCATTTCTGTTTTTATGTGGTCTGCTTTAAGAAAGCAAATGGATTTCTATTTTTTAATGCAATGAATTTCTAATCTTATTTAGGATTGGATCACTTAGGTTACTATGTGTCCTCATATTTTAGTTTGCTAGTAGAAAATAGCCCCCATATTTCCTCCATTATCTGTTGCAAACTCTAAAATTTAGAGTTTTGCTAAGATTTTGCATGCATATGTTGGGAGTCAACCAATGGTAATAAAAGACTATTCAGAGAGATAAAAAGTATGACTGCTAGTAAAACCAAACAGTTCAGTCTATGCAATAAAGTGCTTTTTGGGTGGTCTACTCCTGCAAAGAAATATGAGAGTATTTCTTTCCTTACTGCAATTTGGAATGATAGCAGAAAGAGACTGTAGATGAGCCATCTACATGATCTTGCACAGAGGTCTCTGCAAATCATTTGAATCAGACATGTTCTACTTCATGTAGTGTTAATAATCTAAAAAATAATCCAAATATAATATTTTATAAGGGTATCTTCACACATGTTTCATATCTTACACAGATATACTTGCAGGAAGAAAATAGTATATGCAGAACATATGTGATAACTGTACATGTCTGTTCTGCCAGATGTTTCCATGATTTTTCATTTAACTAAATAAAAACTTTTCTTTTGATACACATTAATACAGAAATAAACAATATGGTGCTATCTAAATCTTTTGGTCTAAGTGCAAGATCACAATCAGTACAGCAGTGACTTCTGGGAGTTTATTTCATTTTAGTTACATTTCTCCCTTGCATTTTTGTTCATTGTACAGTGCCAGGGTCCTATCTGGTTAGAAGCAAAATACATCATGTATGTGTAATGTAGTAATATTGTGCTGTATTCCACCTTTGCTTATTAGAATGTGTTCCTTTGTTTTGTTTCTACAAATGAACTGGTGGGAAGTATATGGCAATTAAATGGAAGTTACAGTCTAACTTCTATAGTCAAGTAATGACTATAAAACCAAAAATGGTGTCAGAAATCCCCACATTCTTCTTGTTTCAAAAATTTGTCGAAAGGCTTTTCATGTTCCTCTTAAAGATATCAAGATAAATACTGCTTCATATTAATCCTGTGTCAGAATTTATCATGTGGCTTCAGTGCTTCACTGATATTTACCTTGCTATTTAAATATTTTGATGATTATGTGTTAATATATTTGCTTCGTATCTGTCCCCAATCCTTTCATTCTGTCTTCAAAATAGTCTGAATGGGTTTTTTTTCTCCCTACAATCTTATATTTTCAGATATTCCTTATTTCAATTTCTGTTTGTTTCCACAACAGGAAATCACAGGCTTTATCATTTAGTATTTCTCTGTCAAGATAGCCCTTTCGGTCCGATAATTTTATCAATGTGCAATATGCAGAATTTTGGATAAGACTCAAGTTACCAAGGCTGAAACTCCTAGGCTGGGAAATTACATCATTTAGCCTACAGAAAGGCATGCATTTCAGACTTTTGGGATTTTTCTATCAGTGGGGATATCTTATCCCTAAAATATTCCTGCCAGATGGTTTTCCTACCTTCTCTCAGAAACTGAAACAAGAATTCCCTTGGCCTCTCAAGGCAGCCTATTCCAAGTATTTGCATTGCTGTTGCCCTTATGACTTGATTTACTTCTCTGTAACTTAAGTCCATTTTTCCTGGCATGTTTTAGTACAATTTTCCCTGCCACTTAAGATATAACTAGGTATTGCAATTGTCCTATAGCTAAAGAATCCTGATAAAATTAAGAAAAACAAAATGTCTGAGTTTTATATCCTATATACTTTATTATTTTTGTCTTGTTAATGTGGGTGCTTAAGAATTGCTTTTTCCTGTGCCCCAGGGTGTCTCATTTAAGTAAGCTTCATTCCGTGCACAAATGTTTTCCTGTTCTGCCCAGTTCAAGAGTAGATACCTGAACCCTTGCCTTAGTTCCTGCTAGACTTCCTGATCTGCTATTTTTTTTAAAAAAAATATTTTATCTTTTTAAAAAAATACTGTGTGACAGATTCTAGAACATTTCCATTGGAAAAAAATACATTTAGGCCCAATATACATTTCATATACTGTATGTTTTTATAAACTAAAATATAATGTGTCTGCATTTCAATATTTGGTTTGGAAATAATCTACATGCCCAGAAATGAGGCAACATTAATCCAGATGGTTGAAATAATTCAGGGCTACTAGTGAGAATATAGTTGTCATTATTGATTACATTTATTTGCCACCCATCTTGCCATAAAGGGACTATATTGTTAATCTTTCTTGTATGACGTTGTTTGGTAACTTGTTTTTTTTCTATATATAACTTTATTTCTTAAAGGAAAAATGAAAGTAACAAAAACCAAGTCAATAGAAAATAGAAGGAAGAATAAACAAATACAGACAGAGGTGCAATAAAATAAAAAAAACATAGAAGCAAAGATGCACACACAAAAAACGACTCCCAACTTCTTTTACTGCAGATATACGTGAAACTTAAATTCAACACTTGCTCTCCAATTAGAATATAACTCCTATTTTATACAGTAATTTATAAGTATTACTGTCAGAGTCTGTAGCTATCTAGCCAGCACACAAGTAGCAGGATTCATTTATAGAAGAAACTTCTTTATATATATCTATTCTTATTCTTATATAAAACAGGTGTGGGTTTGTATGTGCTCTATAAAAACCCACACCCCTACACCAATCTTGCCCAAATTTTACACATACCTTCCTTAGGGTTGTGAAATCAGCACTGGGGGGTTCCCCAAATTCTTGGCCCCCCGTTTGGCCCCAAAAAAGTGGGGCAAAGGGGACCCCCCAAACAACAGTAAAATTGCGGAAAAATGTGTACTGCACATGCGCAAACAACCTCTACTGCACATGTCCTGCAAGAAGCACACCCCCAACTTGCAAAATTCCCACCTGCCTTTTCCTCAAGTTGATCCTCTCGCTTTCCATTCACTGCTCCTCAGCTGTAGGTAGCCACACCATGCAGCCTTCTGATTTCCAAGAGGATGGCTGCGATCTGCATATGCTCCTCCAACCTCAACCACCTCAGCTCCCCTGAAAGGTCTCCTGCAGTGGCAGCAGCAGCAGCCCCACCCTCCACCCTGCAGGGGACCTCAGCTGCTTCAGCCCGGAGGAGACGGCCCGCTGCTGCTGCTGCGGTAAACAGCAGAGCCCAGGCAGACAGTCAAGAGCGGAGGCTGGGCACCCATGTTGGGCTCCTGCCAGATGGCTAACAAGTTGCCACCTTGGCCACACCACCCAGGAACACTTGGCTGCTGGGTAGTCAAAGGCAACTGGCTGCAACATATGCCCGCCGCCTGCCACGGACATAAGAAGCCAGACTCACTGACGCCACCTGCTTAATTCCAGCATTTAATCTGTTGGGACAAAGCTGGCTTCCTTGTCGCACTGTTCGTGCTGACTGCATACATGAAACTACAGTCCACTAAGCCCTGCCTTGGCCAGCTGGGCCCTGCCAGTCTGATGCGGCAGCCATGCCAAGGTTTATTGCTGACATGGCCCTACGGAACAGCCCCAGACTGCCTCCTAGGAGCCATGGGCTTCACACACATGAGGGCTGCACCTCCTCTGAATCCTCTGTGCCAAGGGCGGGAAATTTAAGGTCGGCCCATGCTGGTATTTCAGCTCTGAGATTGAGCCCTGCTCTACTTTCACCACAGAAAGAAAAAGCCTGCTCTTCACCTATGGATGTTGAAGAACAGGGACTAACTACACCGTGGAAGTGGGGACAGTGAAGAACATCAGGAAGAAGAGGAGGGAAGAAGAGGGGAAGGAGGGGTAGGGGAATAAGATGATGAAGAGGATGGAGAGTAGGAAAAGGATGGGTAGAGGATGATGAGGACAAGGAAGAGGAGGAAACAACAGGAACGGAGCAGGGGAAACAAGATGAACAGGAGGAAGAAGAACAGAATTAGGAGGAGGAGGAGGGAAGAAGAGCAGCAGTGGGAGGAGGGAACACAGCCAGCAAAATATATATTTCTTCTTTAAAAAAAAAAACCCCAGAGCAAGGCCAGGTAATCAGCTAGTAATAATATAAAACAATACATGTATACAATACCCATGCAGCTCTTGTAACATGGTAGCAAGTACAAGGACAAGAAGTAGAAATACAGAACAACCAGAATACAGAATCTATATTGCAAGCACAAACTCATTGTTATGCCTATCCCAGCTCATAATTTCTTATACACTGACACTAATAATCAAACTGATGTGTAATTTTTTAAATTTATGTGTGTGTATGTGTTCCCTGCAAAAATCCAAACGAGGCTTTTAATTGGTATTAGTTTTAGCCAATGTCTTTTCTCTAATCAGAGGGCTCAGTTTCACTAGAAACTGAAAAAACAGAAATTTTGCATACATACGTATAGTGACCAGACACATCAGTAGAAGCCAAAATCACAAGACTGACTAATTTACTCTGGGCATGTTACTGGGCAAATTAATTGGAGAAGACAATGATGCTAGGAATTGTATGTAGAGCAAGAAGAAGGGTCAAGCAAAGAACTCTCTGGCTTGATACCATCAAGCTGATAGAAAGATCAACATCCAACAACGGAAAGAAGCAAAGATTAATATTAAGAAAACAGCAGAACTTTTTAGAAAATATTAATAGAAGAGCAATACTAACTGCATCAGGGTTATTATATGCACAGCAATGGAGAAATATGAAATTCCTTCAATGGTGGAATGGGTGTCAGAATTGTCAGCAATCTAGTTGGTCAGGAACAAACAGTAAGCATTTTTTAAAAAAAACCAGATACCTTTTATTGACTTTTTACTAAAAATAGAAACAGTGCAATTATGTTTTTTGAATGTGATGATTGAAAAGGATTAAATAAGGGGGTAAAGAGATTTTGATACAGGTTGCCTACAACTTACGAAGAGGCGCTTAATGACATTTCAAAGTTACGATGGCTTGCCTAGGTGGAGTCACGATCCACATTCCAAATTTGGAAAGTCTGTCTCCGCACCCCAAGACACATGATCACACTTAGTGTGCTTGGCAACCAGCCCACATTCACAGTTGTTCTCCAGTCACATGACTGCATTTTATGACAGTATTGCTGAAAACTGCATTCACTTCAGTTTTTTGGCAAAACTGCACCCATAACAAACCATTGGTTCAGCTATGATATTTGCTTTATGACTGCTGTGTTCATTTAATGACTGCCACAAAAATGTAATAAAATCAAGTAGGTTACATGGATGACTGGATTTATGTCATGTTACGTCGTGTTACAACTACCACAGGCTTAACTGAAAGACTACCTGTAATATCAAAGAGAGAGGGATGTGTAATGAGTGTATTTATGGCTATTGAAAAGGTCAAAAGTTACTTATTTTTTTGACTGTTGTTTCGTTAATTATCTTTATACTTGTTTTTTTTCTGCACTTTTTTTTCGTTCCCTTTTGTTTTCTTTGTATTATTTTTTCTTTAGATGTGTATTTTACTTAGGAAAAATTTAAAAATTATATAAAAATGGTTATGGTCTTTGCTGCATATTTGCATTTTTAGACAGCAGTGTTAAGGATAATTGTCGCTTAATTCAATCTTCATTTTTGTGCTTTTGCAGAAGCAACAGATTGCAGAAACAAATTACTTTTGCTTTATTGGTTTTGCATGTCCTTTGGTAAATTGAAAGGAATCACTACATTGACTGGGACAAGCATTCAGCAGAAATGTTTCTTATTTTATATAGCTATATTTATAGGGTATATCTCAACTTGTAAAAATGCTTCAAAATGTCCAAAGTGTACACAAGTGTATATTCACTCATTCACAAGACAGTGATTAATTGGTTCTGCCTTGTTTCTATCTCCACTAATTCAGAAAATGGGAGTTTATTTTCTCATGCAGCTGCAGTAAACTGAAAAGTCTAATCCCAGTGTGCTATGAGAAAAGCCGCATATACATATGCAGTAACAATTTTGACAAGTATCTACTGTTTCAAATCCAGAAAGATGTTCTGGATTTATTCTGTTCAAAATTGAACAAGGGATACATTTCACATTTCTACTTGTTCTGCTTCATGTAAATACATCTTGACTACATAAATAATAAGTTTATTTTTTGCTGCCATATAATATAAGAACATAACTAGATGAGCCTGGGTGGTGCAGTGGTTAAATGCAGTACTGCAGTCTCTGCTGACTTGTTCAGCAGGTTGTCAGATCAAATCCCCAGGCTCAAGGTTGACTTAGCCTTCCATCTTTTCTAAGGTCGGTGAAATGAGGACCCAGATTGTTGGGGGCAATAAGCTGGCTCTGTAACTTCTTGGGGAGAGTTATAAAGCTCTGATAAGCAGTATATAAAATCTGAGTGCTATTGCTATTCATGTTTAAGCTGCCCAGAGTCCTTCGGGAGTTGGGCGGCATAAAAATATAATAAATGAATGAATGAATGAATGAATGTACATTTATGTAGAAGTTTGGGAAGAAACGAGTCTCTTGCATAGTTTTCTCTTTTAAGTTGTCAGCTTGTTGGTATTTAGATATCTCTGTTTTTTTTAACTGCAAAAGGACAAGGAAGCTTGAAAACAGTTTATACTGTGCAATTCTGGTTTATCTTACATCAGGGGTGTCAAATTCAAGGCCCGCAGGTCCTTAGCAAAGGTCTGTCCCGCAATGCCTCTGTCAGTGAAAATGGAGCTTGGGAGGGCCGACTGTGCTGCAACAGCCCCCAGCACCCCTCCTGCAGTGTGTGGTCCCCTGAGCTCAATGTTTGCAGGGAGCTGAAGGAGGCAATTGGGGCCAAAAACGGGTTCAGGGGGTCATGTCCGTTTTCGCTGACAGAGGGCTAGCAAAACAAACTAAAAGCAAAACAGAAGAGGTGAAATATTTCCCCTTTTGCATCTGAGCATCCAAGAAGGACAGGAAAGGAAAGGGAATAGAGGAAAGATAAAGAAAAAGAAGAAAAGATAGGAAGATGGGAAGAGAGGAAGAAAGAAAAAAAAGGGGGAGAGAGGAAGGAAGAAGAAAGAAGAGGAAAGTAAAAAAGGAAGGAAGGTTTAGCATATTTAGTACCGTGTTTCCCTGAAAATAAGACCCTGTCTTATATTTTTTTGGCCACCAAAAAAGGCACCAGGTCTTATTTTGGG
>JANHGC010005183.1:13683-23719 GCA_027560395.1 Boaedon fuliginosus | reverse complement strand
ATTAATAGTGATCATTAAGAAAAACAGATGCAAAAACTCATGCAATACGATGTTCAATGTATGAAGATGTTTTTTTTATGTAAAACAAATAAAACTTATTTGTAAAAAAAAGAAACATGGAAGACCATAGACATTAAAAGTTGTAGACACAAAAAATGGGTTATATCACAACATATGATGTACTATATTGTATATATTGTATATATAGCATGTATAAGATAATTGAACTTGGAATGGAATAGCTCGTGCACCGAATTTGTTACACTTAATATGTAAATTTTCTTTTCTTTTCTTTTTTTTAAAAAACCACTTAATAAAGTATCTTGGGAAAAAAAAAAGGATGTCAAGGCCAGAAGTGTATGTTAGGGATCAGCCACAGGAGTGGTTGGAAAAAGTATGCTGGCACTGGTTTGCTGAGGTTGTGAAGTCCTGAAAATGGATTGAAGGATCTTTTGGATGATGAGTCAACATAGCAGAGGTTAATGATAGAAGTAATATGAGAGTCAGTGAGGAATGAAACCTCTGGAATAAGTTGAAATGGCTGTGTTTTTTCAGGTTGGTGGCAGCAGCAACCCTATGGTGTTGAGCCCTAGTATCAGAGTCAGACAAGGATGCTTTTAATAACTCCTCTGTTCAAGTAATACATAAATTTAACTAGAAAAAGAATTCTCACACCCAAACTTACATCCATAAAGTGCTGCCCATGGAATAATTAGCTAAGAGAAGGTAGAGTCCACGGCTGCATAACTTCTTAGCTTGTAAAGGAGACAGTGGGAAATTTGTTTTTTTCAAACTTGCAAGATTCTATTAATGTACAATTTAATGTAATATAGAGGTAGCTCCTCTAGTCTGTTGCTTGTCTAGTATACTTGGGAAAACTGATGCTATCCACCTGGATGCTCTGTGCAGATGCTCACAAGGAAAGTTTTTGGTGTGAAATATTGATTCTTTCTTCCAGTTCCTTGTGCTTGGTTCATCACCAGTCATTCAGTCCTCGGTGTCCTGGACTTCTGTATGTTTCTGCTGAACGCTAGATCAACCTGTAATAAGGTCTCCCTTATCCATTATTTATTAGTGGAAAATAGGACCAAACTGGTAAACATTATCAAGACCTAATTGGGTTTGGGGAGGTTTCAGTGGAGCTTCAGTTACAATCTTAAGACAGGGATGATAAAGTACATGTAGTTATCCAAAAGATTTTGGAGGCTTTCAGATGTACTATCCCACAAGTCATGAAGCCTTGTTTGTAAAGTTGGGATCTAGGTATCAGAGCTGATTTACTATCTGAACCACTTGATGCTGTGTCTAGATTAACAGCAAATTTTCCAAGATTGATGATACGGGAGAACTTCTGCCCTCTTTGAGCAGGGATTCATAGCAGTGAACTTTATGGCTTCCATGGCAATTATAAATGTTGACACTGATTAATGTGGCTTCAACTCACACTTTAAACAAGGTTGTTTTATGTTTCATAAGCATGATTCAAATAGCTGCAGAAAGGAAGATTAAAGGGAAACAAAATTTTCAAATATCTGAAGATATGTTAAGCAGTAGAGCAAATATCTTTTTTGTTGCTCCAAAGTATAACATTGTACTCTTTAGGATTGATATGTCAAGTTTATCTACTTTGACAATGGCAAATGATAAGACACAGTCTTGCCTGATTTTCTGAGAGGAGTTCAAACTTCCTGCTCCAGATGAAGTGGACAGTGGACAGAGCAGTGAGTAAGCCATCTGTATTTTAGATCCCAGCCCCTACTGGTTGATTAAATTTTCCTGATAAATGACAGGTCAGTGGAGTCTCCCTGACATTTAGGCCAGGAGTTAGATGAACTGATGAAAATGCAGCTTTTTGTTTGGGTGGGTGTTGTTTAATCAGGTCATCATTTGTTATGTAGGCTTATGGTAGTTTCAATCTTTGCAGAGTAACTGTTGTGGAGTTTATAATTATTGAAATAAATACAGTGGTACCTTGCTACTCAACTGCTTTGAAACTTATCGAATTTGCATTTGATGCAGAATCAATGCATTCTGACATGAAAATTTTGTCCCGGTACTCATTGTTTGTTTAGTACTCAATGCAAAAGCTAGAACTTGTCATTGTCAGCTGCCTTGTGACTCACTACATTATTCCTTATATAGGAAAAAATTGTTCGGTATTCATCATTTTTGATACTCATCACACCTCCTGGAACCAATTAATAATGAGTAGCAAGGTACCACTGTAAATGCAGTTGTTGTAACTTGACCCTACTTATAAAATAATATTAAAGTTTTATTAATTTATTCTGTGATCCTTTTAATAATGCTGGCATGGTGCATAAACATTTCATTTATTTTTACCTCATGGAATAAATATAATACAATCAATAAATAAGACACATGTAATTACCATAAATTCTGAAGAAACCATAGTTTGTTTATACTGTTTCAACAGCATTAATAAACATAGGAGCAACACAACATTCTTGTTATTTTATAAAATATGGTTTAGTTAGAATAATATAATTTATAGTGACAATTGATTTTTCTCAAATCCTACTGCTAACGTATTATTCCTGGGCAATAACACATTTTCTATGTTAGTTTTATATCACACCGCTTTTATATGAGGGACATTTCTCCCATGACAGCCATCTCATAGTACAGCTTCCTTTGTGTGTTATTAGGTGAATGTCACAAAATATTTTCATAAGCATTCTTCTAAGACTAGTGATGCTGTGGGAAAATAGTTACACACATCACTAACTTAAACAAATAGAAATTGTTCAGTTTTGCAATTCTGTTTTGGCTTTTAGGTCTCTGTCACCTACTTAGAACTGCAAAGACAGAAAGTAAAATATGATTATTGAGTGGCACTCAGCATGCAGGCAGCAGAGTGGTAATTACTAGCTTTCAGTACCCATTAGTTTCAAATGTAGATTAATTTTTCTTTGGGGAACATTTCCCATGCCTTTTGGTTAAACAAAACCACTATAAGGTATGAATGACAAGGTGTATAATTCTTTAGCATTTTTGTCAAATGTGTATAAATCAAAGGTGCCAAGTACCCTTGATGGCATTTTGTTTCTCTTAACTGTGTGCTGGAAAGTTGCTAGGAAACATGCAATCACTGCTAAAGCACTTTTCTGCTGACTTCAAACCAGTTTGTGGTTTTTTAATGGCAGACTAAGGGGAACCAAAAGATATGTCTTCTTCTACCCTTCCTTTCTTAAATTACTGGCTGCTGGTGTGTATGTGTATGTGTGTGTGTTTGTGTGCCGATTGTGGTGAGAGATTATATAAGTATGATACTGTTCTTTCAAATAGCCAAAGAGGTAAATAGTGGTAGGAGTCAAATTGATCGAATATATACAATTTAAATTAGTTTTGAAGATCAGTTTTATTTGTTTCAACTCCGGAGAAGTAGCCAAGTAGGTTTGTTTGTGGCAAATGGCTATTTAGGTGTTATGTGATTTCTCTAAATGAAAACTGAGCTGATATTCCTTGAAATTGGAAATGGAATATCATTTAAACTCACCCCTCATCTCTGTCTAGATTCTAGGTATACTTTTGGCAAAGAAGATTAGTTAAACAAAGAGTTAGAAGAAATTGCCACCACTGTTACCTACGCAGAATACATTGACAAATTCTTCCATTTTCTTTTTTTAGTCTATTATGCCAGTCTAGTCAGGTTTAAGGAAGGCTTTGGGACAATTACATATTTTGTTATTTTGTGACAAGCTACTAAAACTGGATTGGTACCTATTCAGGATTTAGTATCATTCATGATGTGATGGATTCCTGCACAAAGCAGGTGGTTGAATTAGGTGATCTATAACAGTGATTCTCAAAATGTGGTCTGAACACGGCTGAGGGTGCCTCAAAAATAATTTGCAAGCTTATGATGAAGAGTAATATATTATTGAAATCCTTTAAAACAATTGTGAGAAGTTGTAAGTGGCAGATAATATATCCATTTTAATTTTTAATATTGTAAATATTATTAAATATGGTCCATGTAACAAAAGCTGTAATGTTTAAAAATGGGAAGTGATCCTGAGAGAAAAAAGATTAAGAAGCTCTGATTTATATTGTTCCTTCCAACGTGCACATTCTGCCATAATTTGCCGTGTATGCTATGAAAGAAGCTTTATGTGCCGTTTAAAGAGCTTTGAAAAGGTTTATATTGTCCAGATTCATTTAAACAGAACAGGCATCTTTATTCTTAAAGTCACATAACCCTGATGGAGTGAGATTGGAAGTGGGTAGGGATAAAGAGATAGTTGCCTACATCAGCTACTGGCTCATGTAGCCTGATTTGAAAGTTTTCTGTAAATATAATGTCCTTGTGGTTCTCTTTGAAACCAGTGGCGCCAGAAATCGGTTGCAGGGTTTAACTTTTTTTCCTTAAAATGCTTTATATTTTATTACATTATTAGGTTTTTTTAAAAAAGTGCTATTGTTTCATATTTGGATCATTAAAATCTTGTAGGGCATGCACTCCTACGTGCTATAAGAAGTATGGACGTCACCAGGACCTCAAACTATGTATTTTTTTTTCTGTATCTTTACTTTAATGTCGTTTTTGACTCTCTGCCCAGGCTTGGATTATTAGGTTTTCCCTTTTGAAATTAATCTACTTTTCTCCTCTGAATGCACAAAGGAGCCTTCTTTTCAGTTATAGTGAATTAAAGTTTTACTGTACATAGCATAGCTGTACATTCTTCTCCTATTCTCTATTTTCTTAGGAGTAGGAATAGCCCATTTATTTTTATGAATGCTTCAGCTGTAAAAAGTTGCTGTGTCTAATTATGAATTATGTTACATTTTGAGCTAATTTTAAAAAGTTCTTTTGACATGTTCAGTCCCTTGTGCATGATGATTTTTAAACATATAGTCTGGTTGAAAAATACAGACCAGTCATCTCTGTTTTTGAATGCATACCTTTCTGTCCTGTCCAGGTAGAACATGAAATGAAGGGAAGGTGCAAGTTTTACCTTGTTAGTTTGGCAGAGAAATAGTTCAAAATGGGGAATGTGAAATATACAAAAAAAGTTGAAATAATAAGAATATAAAAAAAAGGCCATGACCTTAAATATAAAACAGCTACTTAATTTGCGAGAATTGACAAAATAATTGAAACTGCAGCAAAGCAAAATCAGAGAAGCTGGTGCTCTATCTAGAGATGTGCTTAGGAATTCCACCCCACCCCCCTTTCCTCATATAGCGAGAACACCACCATATTTAGAAGGCACTAAGTTGAAGATAATTGCTCTAAATTATAGAAATGAATCATGTAAGCTAGGCGAATGTTGTACTTAATTTGCTTAATTTCTTTATTTTATACCTTCTTTCTGTACTTTCTTCAGACAGCGTGTGAGTGCATATTAAAGTCTGGAGTAATTACATTAACTGAAAGTGAATTTCCCTAAGAAGCATTTTAATATAAAAATGTAATATGAAAATGTAATCTGTAAGGAACAATAATGAGAAACATGTTTATGTCTATAACTTATATATCCCTTGAGGTTTGAAAACATTATTAGATAACACATAGGTAATCAAGGGCGATAGAGAGCTTTGTTTTTCCCCAGTATTTTAGCGATAAAGCTACATGCTTCATGTCAGGCATATATATGTTCACCACCTTCCCTTCCACTTTCGTTTTTCCTAATAAAAATTGCTTAGGATGTGAGCATGAACAGAGAAATGAGAGGGAAGGGACTCAACATCTTTTCTTGTACATGTTGAGAAAGCTGTGGTTCATCATGTCTTTCTGACTTAGACACATGAGTCATAACAGAATTTTACAGCCTAATGGTACTAACCACCTTCTTTTGGTCAACTTACAAGCACTAAATCCTCCTTCTGATAATTACTCATTCATACATGAATCACAGAGGCCAGGATGAAGAAACTGACAATAAACCTTCACTCCCAACCATTTGGTACTGGGTAACCTCATTATTCCTTTCTGGGTCTGCTATAATGATCTAAGAAGCTGGAGAAATTCAACAGGAATTTGACCTTACTCATATACCTTGAGCAAGAATTGAGATTCTCATCCAGACATTTTGAACACGAGCATAGATTTATCAGATGTTCCTGAAGTTGAGGAAATGAAAAGAAAAAAAAGAACCACAAGTCTTTTTTTTGTCTCTGTAAGTACGTATGTTGTTGTAAATGCTTTAAGTAGGTTCTATGGTTAATCGTAAAGTATTGGCGTATCTTTCTTCCTTCTGTTTTTTCTGACAGACATGCAGAAAAGACAATAATAATATTAAGACTGAGTATAGGAAAATAAAGGAATAGAAAAAAAACAAGATAGGGAGATGGAGAATAGAAAAGGAAGAGAGTGGAGGAGGAAATGAAGAAGAAAAACTTTTTAAAATGCAATTTCTCCTCCACACCATGTCCTCCCTTGCAAAAGATTAATGGGGAGTGGATCCAGCTGTTCCAGAGGAAGAGAAATTTCCTTACTTTTGCTAGGCATGTCATTGGAGCAAATAATTCCAATCCACATTAAGGAAACAGGCTACTGGGCGCCAATGAATTGCTGAATAACCAATTTTACCTATTGCAATTGCTAATATTTCATCTTTGAACATTGTTGTTCTCACAAAGACTCCATATTCCTTCTTTTCATAAAGGCAAAAATATTTTAGAGATTGGATAGTGACTGTGATGTAGATAACAGATTTCTTGATGTTTCATTGCTAAGTGTAACTGACATCTTTGGAGGCAAGGTTATCTCCAGATGACAAAAGTGTCATTTACCTTGGTGATGGTTTTGCCATGTACAATGTCTGTTGTTCAATTTTCCATGAGGAAATTTGCCATGACTGGACTCTGGAGGTTTTCCATAATGACTTCTTCAATTCATACATTTCATTTACTCCATTGGAAGTAGCAGACTGGTGAAGAAGAATGATACATCAAAATGGAACTGTCTGACATTTATATTTATATGGAGCAGTTGATGGTGCTAACAATTGGACATAATGGGACATAATGGGACATGTTTCTTGGGATCCTGGGAAGCCCATATAGCTGGGGTGGCCAGCATTGCTCCTGTATAGATTTCTCCATCTATTGAGTAAGACTGATAAAGTCATGATAAGGCAGTTAGTTTTTCATGGTATTTTTGTTGTGGCATTTTTTTTGGTATGTTGTTAGAGTTAAGAGATCCTGAATCTTCTTTTGATAGTCTTCAATGTTCATGATGACAGTCACATTTCAATCTTTTCTGGAGTCATGTAATTGCTCTTGTTCCTAAAAAAACTTGTAATGCTCGAAATTTTCTATTTTGAGCATGACAAGGTAAAAACAGCTGCAGAAGCCATCAAATGATCCAGCGCCAGTGCTATTTTGGAGTAGAATAATCTTTCAACTTGACCGCATGAAGAAATTGGCATCGAGAGGATTGTTTTATTCTGCTGAAAATACTTGGAAAGTTGATAGATGCAATAAAGAATGTACAAAATTCAGTGTGATCTCTTCTATATAAAACTGAGCCCTCCCAGGTCAAGCAGACAGGAAACACAAGAAGGTGAACAAAATCTACTTTATCATAAAATTACACCAACAGAATGCTGCAAGTCTCAAGGGACTTGCCACCACTTTTGACTATCTGATCAATTAGGGCAGATCCTTTTAAAGTTTCTTTCTCTGACCATTAAGCCATTGGGGGAATCCCCTTTCTCTTGTCTGATTTTTTTCCTAGTGAACATGAGAGCACATGCACATTTGGGGAGTATTGCCTGGTGTCATAAATTAAAAAGCTATAAGATGGCGGATTTTTTGAGGGGGGGTATTAAGTAGAAATTGAATTATTCACAGTCTATTTCAGGGGTGTCAAACTCAAGGCATATAGATTGGATCCGGCCCACAGGGTGCTTAGATCTGGCCCATCGAGCCACCCTGGAAACATCCAAGGACTGGCCCACGGTGCCTCAGCCAGCGAAAATGGAGCTAGAGAGAGCCTATTTTTGACTATGATGGCCTCCTGCAGCCCTTTGCCAGTGAAGATGGAGCTTGAGAGAGGCACTTGTTTTTGCTGGCAGAGGGCTGCAGGAGGCTGTTGAGGCAAAAAATAGATGTTGAGCTGGCCATGCCCCCTGGCCACACCCCCGGCCCCTGAGGTCAAACACAACTCTGATGTGGGCCTCAGTGAAATTGAGTTTGACACCCCTGGTCTACTTCATCTTACCTTTTTCAGTATTTCCTGGCCTTTAGTTTAGTATCGTTGGTTTCATTTCTTTTGTTTGGCAACTCTAATGTATAAACATACTTTTAGAAAGGTAAAGGTTTCCCCTGTCCAGTTGTGTCTGACTATAGGGAGTGGTGCTCATCTCCGGTCCTAGCTGAGGGAGCCATTGTTGTCCAAAGACACTTCCAAGGTCATTTGGCCAGCATAACTATGCACTGAAGCACATGGAATGCTGTTATCTTCCCATGAAAGTGGTGCCTATTAATCTACTCTCATTGGCATGCTTTCAAACTGCTAGCTTGGCATACGCAAACTAATGAAAGGCTACCACAGGGCTGCATCAGAGAGGAGATTGTTGCTGCTTGTCAAGGAAGGAGTGAGCTTGCATTCACGAACCACATATTCTCCTTCCCTGGGTATCCTTTATTTTATGGAGGCTTGCTGAGAGAGAGCAAGCCAGGAATTGCTGGTATCAAGGTGGGTCCTTGCCTAATGATTGGTGGGATTTGGTTAATGGGACTGCCAGGCTTGCCTCTGCTAAATTATGTGGTCTCATGACATAGTGTTATATCACCTAATGGTGGAAATTCCAGTCCTAATTATTTTTGTTAACTAAGTACTACCTGTATGAACTTAATATAATTTATCTCTTGATTTGATTTATTATCATCAGAGTTAGTAATTCTGTCTGAATTGTATAAATTCTATTATTGTGGCTTGTGAAAATGGTATATGTTCTATTTATTATCAAGAGAGAGAAAAAAATTAGTTGTAAGGTTTGCTTTTTGAGAGTTAAATCTATCCTTAGAATAGATGGTAGCAATATTGGAAATTTTCTTCTTTTTGTACGTGGCAGCCTGAATTATGGGTAAATTGCTGTAAAAGGAGGTGCAGGTATTTTGACATGAGGCATACAGGTCTTTATAGTTAAATTGGGCTTGGAAACTGTCTAGAAGTTTATCATCATCACCATCACCATCATCGTTGTTGTTATTATTATTGTTATTGTTATTGTTGTTATTTACACAGAACAACCTGAAATCACAGCTGCCAGTTTTTTAGCAGGTGTTGACCTTCATACACAACACGTTCCTCCCAAGAACCTAGGACGGGTGTCAAACTCACGTTGTCACAATGGCGTGATATGACGTAGGACTTTCCCCCCTTCATTAAACCAAACTTGGGCATGGCCAGCACATGATGCATCCAGTCCATGGGCTGGGAGTTTGACAGCCGTAACCTAGGATGCCTTAATTAAAAAAAAAAAAGGTTTTATTGATTAAAACTATGATACAAGCAATACAAAAACACACATATACAACATAAAACAACAAATAAGAAAAAATACATAAAATACATAAAACTATAACTATCTTCCTTTGAGATTTGTGTATTTTGTTTATTTCTTAACACCTTTAAACTACTCTTATCAAACAATCTTCCTTTACAACAGGCCTTTCTTCCCTTGTTTTTTTCTTATCTACTGGTTCCTATCCTTTCCTAGCTTCCTTTTAGCCAATTTTAAAATTTATCCCATACTTTATAAAATTCATGTTCTTTTCCCTTCAGTTTTAAAGTTGATCTGTCCATTTCAGCACATCTGAAAATTTTATTTATTCTTTGAGGTTCTGATGGGGAGTCTTTTGCTTTCCAATTCTGTGTGTATGCAATTCCAGCCACTGTTAAAATATGTAATATTAAATATACTATCTATTTGTTAAATTTTTGTGGTAGCATCCCTAGTAAAAAGGTCTCGGGCTTTATTTCAATCTGCTGTTTTGTAATTTCTTCTATCCAATTTCTAATCTCACTCCAGTACTTCTTTGCTTTTGGGCACTTCCACCA
>JANHGC010005182.1:308890-319951 GCA_027560395.1 Boaedon fuliginosus | reverse complement strand
TTGTTTTATAGCTGATGAAAGCTCCAGTTGGTTCATGTGGTTTGGAGAATTGGCAGCCCATTTACACAGTAAAAGAAAACACCAAATTAATTGACTTAGATATGTTCGGTGATCATTGCGTGATCTTTCTAAAACTCGGTGGTGAGCTCTATTTGGATATCATTTCTCTTGTATCAAATACAGTTGAAAATGTTACGGTAAATATTTAAATTACTACATATATTACTTTTAATAGTATTAATTTTCAGAATGAATTCTTTTATTAACTTCAGAGTAAGGAAAATTGTATTTATCCAAAGATTTTCAGACAAGAAGAATTTTAATTAATAAATAAACAAATTGTGTCCTTTACACACGTTGCTATCTAGAGGCCACTGATTCATAGAGTAAGGCAGTTATCCCACATTGCATTTCTAAACATTAAGTATCTAATGATACTTAATGAAACTTCGGGACTTTGGGAAATGGCCTGTTGGTGTATTGGATGTGGCATAGTCATAATAGGCTGAGGATATTTGCACCATTAATATGGTTATTATTTTCTTCATGCTTTTCTCTGGCTTGGATTATATGCCCAACTACCACTAGATTGTCAACATCATGATTATTGAGTAGCAATGAAAATCCCAAGCATGCTTTGAGGATAGTTATTAGTGTGGCTAAATTATTTAGTTTCTCCAGTTATTGTTTATCAGAATATTTTTCTACTTCAGCGAAAAAGATCACATTACCTTAGCACCAGTCCTAAAGAATAGTTACTCTGCAAAATAGGACTATAGCATCAGCTTCCCTGGTTCCTTAGAATCTGATGTAGTGATGAAATAAAAACATATCCATATCCATTTCAAATCCATAAAATATTTTCTTTTAGTTCATTCCTGCTTGCCGACACAAAGCAAGCAGATTGTGACTTACAACCTCAACAACCTTACAACCTAGTTAACAGACCTATTTCTCAATTATCATTTTGAGAAATTAATCTTAACCAATATCAAATTTTATAGCAAAAACAAAGAAATAAAGGTACATTATGCATACATTAAACATAAGATGAAACCATGGTAGACTTTGATTTATAAAAATTTTACACAATAAATTGCAGAAGTTTTGCGTATGATTATAGACAAATCATGAATAAAAACATTTTAATTAACAAAGAATTTTGGTAACACCTGGATCAGTTAAAATCCATTATATTTCTTTGTCTAGAGCATCATCTTACTTAGCCAGGTTTTCTATAACTTTAAAAATCAAAGGGCTCTTTTGAAAACATAGGTTAACTACTGCCTTACTATTCAGTTATCTGCAAATATTTTAAATTTCACTTAGCATGACTGCAATAAGATGGTAAGCTTATACACTCTCTACTTCGCTAATTGTAGCAGTCAAGTTAAATATAGTGCCCATTTTATAAGGTTTTTTAGTCTTTTTAGATTGATCCTCTTCAGGTTTTAATCAATTACACAGAGTGCAGTTTTTCTGTGTAAAGCTTTTTGACTCTGACTGCCTCAATTTCCAAAAGCCTTTATCAACCCAGTAACCAGAACTTCTTAAAAGAAAGTAAGCAGTGGGTAAGAGACCCTGCTGCTTTCAGAGAATGAATCTTGATTCCTTTCATTTCTAGGAGTGTTAAGTCTTAAAACATAATAGCCCTGAGTTTCCGAATGTAGCTGTGCCAAAAAAATAATTTTGTTCTTCACAATGGCTAACGCTGGGAACAGAGTCAGAGGCAAGGATTGTAAGTGGCTGAGCACCCCAAAGCCAATGCAAGGCCTCAGTGCAATAACAGACACTGACTTGGCTGGGTTTCAAGTTGGATAGAGTGAAAGAGCAGACAGAGGGGCAGGAAGAAAGATTTTTAAAACTTTTCTAATAACAAGAAGAGTGCAACGAGAAATCTTGTAAAAGATAAATCATGCATTTTAATTATATGCTTTAGTGTCCCAATTTATTATTTATTTATTTATTTATTTATTAGATTTATACCCTGCCTCATTTCCCCAGTCAGAGGAACTCGAGGCGGGTAACAACAATTAAAATAATGTATTACAATATAAAAAGGTCTAAAAGCACGATCCATACATACACAACATTCAAACCTACAAAAACCTTCAAAATAAAGGGGGGCACATCAATTCCAGGCCTTCCGGCAAAGCCAGGTCTTCGTGGCTTTGCAGAAGGCCATCAAGGTGGAGATTGTCCTAATCTCTGCAGGGAGCTGGTTCCAGAGGGACATTGCCTAATATTTTTCCACCTCTGGTTATTTCAAAATATTTTTATTTCCATTTGCATTATTTATTGAATGTCATTTAAGCAGCTTTTAGGGGAAATAATTGAATAATTGTACTTGTTATAGTGAGGGTCCTGCTACTAACCCAGCTTTTTTACTGGGGCAAGTGAAGCACCTCTTGGCCAGTAAGAAAATCAAATTCTATTATCAGCCTAGAAACTACACCATATAGTTCAGCAGGGGAAAAAACCAAAAGACGGGGGAAATATTAATAATTTCTGTTATTTTTTAGCTACCTGCTTGGGCCTGTTCAGTAGAATTGGAACCTAATTCTGACTATTCTGCCAACACTTGCTATTTTTGGCTCATGTCTCCTCTTCAGTCTCCAGTTCGTTTTGCATATTCATTGATGGAAAAGAGCCTTATTGAATTTACTGATCAAGAAGTACCAATTACAGCAAATTGTAAAACTGTACGTCTAGAAGCTAAGAGCAAGGTAAGCTCTTGTCTTCTTAGCCTCTTGTAAACAGGACTTGGAACGATTTTTTTTTAATCCCTAATCAGTAGGACTATTGCTGTTTCTCTGCTGTCTGAAAGGTTAACATTTCAAATGTAGATCTTAACAAGATCTACATTTAAGAAACATGAAGGCAAAGTTGTTATGCTTTTTCCCAATAAGGCTGGTTTGAAATGAAATGGTCTTATTTTCCTTGCTGTCAGGAGGAAAATTCCCCCAAAGAAAGCAAGTGTTAACACATAACATACAAATGTTAATCTATATGATAATAATCTCCCAGGTGAGGCACAAGTTTTCATGAAATAAGAAAAATAACGGTGCAACCTGTTGTATTTTTCAGTCATATAGCAGCAAATTCCTAGCAGACATTTAAGTTTTTATGTTTGCTACTAGATTCAGTGTGAAGAGTGTAAAGCTGTTCAGATCACAATGCAGAAGGTACAGGAGGAACAGGCTGTTTTCATGTTTTATACACTTCTCATGAGTTGTATTTAATGAGCTCTATGCTCTATATTGGTAAACAAATCCTGAAGCAATCCCAACTTTCTTTTTTGTTTTTTGAGAGTTTTGTACAAAATATCAAAGAATGCTAGGATAAATGAAACGTGTTACATACACAGATTGAACTTTTCTTTTGATTTTATAATTTTCAAATTCCTAAATACACTTTGTTCGTTCTGAAATGTTCCCTCATTTGCAGGATGAAACTTGGGTACCAATTACAGTTTTTTATAAAAACAATTCTACACAGCTACACAAGATGCCACTTCTGGTTCATGTCTATGGAGCTTATGGAATAGATTTAAACATGACATTTAAAGCAGAGAATCTAATGTTAATCAAGGATGGATGGATATTAGCTTTTTGTCACGTTAGGTAAGTCTGTAATATTATAAAACTTTTTTGCTTATTCTTAATATTTCTTTGTTAATATGTTTGTGCCTGATGCTGTTACTGCTTAAAGTTTTAGCTCTCTCCTTCAGCCATAACATTTTTCCATTCACAATTTTTTCCATAAATAACTGTTTTTGCCTGTGTTGCCAGTTGTTTGTAATATACATTATTGCTAATAATTATTTGCTAATAATGTTATGTTCTTTATATGAATTCTAACTTCATCAGAACACAGCTTAGTTCTATGGTTTTGTACCATGTTTAAAAGTTTTTTGATATTTGCCATTCAATTCTTAGCATATGTCTTTAATTTCTATGAAATAATCTAATGTACATTCACAGGAATAATTTATATTCAGCTAAGCACATGATAGGCTTGGTATCCTTTAAATACTATTTAAATACAATAGTATAACAAGTAAATTCTATTTTACCTTCTCTACTTTTTACTGAGGAAAATTATACTGTTCCTGTAGTTAGTACTCTATAGTAAACTTTCAGCTATTTTGCATGATTCTAAATGATTCAACTGAAGGAAAATAAAGCCAAAGCAAATGTTATCCACATGTATTTTAAAATTTAAAAACTACATAATGTTTAAGCAAAACATTTTCATATTGGCATGCTTCGAATATTTCAGAATGCCTAATCCTTAATTCAGTTTAAAAGAAATACTAGAATGTAATAATTTAAATGTATTAAAAATAAGATTATCTATGCCCTGTCCTAAAACAATACTTTGAAATGAAATACTTTATTTAAATAAAATTACAGTATGCATGTGTTTTTAAAATCATGAATTTATTCACTCCTTTAATCACTTCTATTCAAATAGTGATTTACTCTATTTTATAACTGATTACGTATATTCCCAAAAATATATCAGCACCTTTGGATCTAGCTTGGAGAAACCCTAAAACGTGATCTGTTAACATTGCAGTCACAAAGTTATGTATAGAAAACCCAATAAGCATAAGAAAAGAAGAGGGGGAAAGAGGAATAGAATTCCAAATGGCACATTTTCATCTCTGGTTCTACATAATATCTAATAGTTGTTTATGTTTTTCATGTTCTCTTGAGTTTGTGCATTACTTAAACAATTGCAACCAGCCTGCCGTCCATTGAGGACTTGTACACTGCACAAACCAGAAAAGGGGCTGAGAAAATACCTACAAACCCTTCACATCCTGGACATAAAACTATTTCAATTTCTTCCCTCAGGATGCCGCTATGAGGCATTGCATGCCAAAACCACTAGATACAAAAGATATGTTTTACCCCCATGTCATCACTTTGCTAAACTCCTTAACACCCTCCACACTGTCTTATCCCTAAAAATATTTACCCATGTAGTAGGGCTGAATTGCTGTTATCTTTCTCATCTTCTCATCTTTCCTACTACCTACTCCTATTGGTATCTTATGATTTACCACTTGTTGTTTGTATCCTATGATTTATGATTGTATCTTATGATTTATTATCTACGACTTATCTCTTTGTTGTTTGTATATACACTTGGCTTTTTTGGCACTGATACCAAGGGACATAATTTCTTATCCAAGAGGAAAATCAAAAACAGTTGCTGTGCTTTCCTCCATTTGCAGAAACAGAGAATGACCTGTGCCACATTCAAGCCAACCTGATTATTATTTCTTTAGCTTAATGTCTAAACAATATTAACCCTTAAAACAGGCATTTCTGATCAAATCATACATGTATTTAATATTCTTGGATAAGTATTAAGATGGGAATAAAATGTCTCAGGTTTTTTGTTGTTATTACTCTTATTTTAATTGCCAGGGGTGGAGGAGAATTGGGCTTGACATGGCATAAAGATGGTTGTATGATGAAGAAACACAATGGTATCCAAGACCTCCAGGCCTGCATCAAGTTATTGCATGAACTTGGATATTCTCAGCCTTTGCAAACAGCCTTAATGAGCATGAGTGCTGGAGGAGTTCTTGCAGGTGCCCTCTGCAATATTGCACCTCATCTTATCAGAGCTGTAGTTTTACAGGTAAGATAACTAGTATTTGATTTAAGTCCACTATATTGCTGTTTCCAGATCAATATTCAAAGACTTCTTTCAATAAACTATTGCCCATCCGCAATAAAGTATAAATCCTAGTGGTAACAGAACAATCTCTGATATCGGAATTAACTTTAAGAATGTCTCTCCTGCAGTTTTAAGTGACAGATAAACCATACCAAGGTAGAGGAACACTCAAGTACATGTGTCTAGTGCTGTTTAAAATTAAAACTGATAACTTGAATTTTATCTGAAAAGTAATTGGAAATCCATGCAGATTGTTCATTATAGACATAATATTGTATCAAAATGTCCATTGTAATTTAGTGGTCTAGTTTTTTTCCAATCTAAATGCTGTTATTATTTCTATTATTACTGTTACTATTATTATTTGTCGCACAGTCAGCCAGATGTTCAGACTGGGTTTGGCATTTTTGTCTGTCTATCAAGTCCTTTCCAAGGACCTGGGATATGCAGATGTAGATGTTTGAAGGTATTACAAATATAGTCGGTATGGATGTATTACTCAGAACAGATGGAAGCTATTCCAAGTAAAGCCACCTTTTGCAATTGACTGATGGTGAATTTGTCAATGGTTGATGGTGTTCAAGTGATGCTCTAGTTGTTTTGGGGTTGCACCCAAGGCACCTATATATTATTGGGACAAACTTTGCTTGCTTTTGCCACAGTTGTTCTACTTCTATTTGCAGGGCTTCATATTTTGTGATCTTCTCCAGTTCCTTCTCTTCTCTTCTACTGTCTCCCAGAAGTGCCCCATCCACTATCCAAACTTTTTTGTCATTCTTATCGGCAATTATTAAGCCTGGGGTGTTATGTGCCTGACAGTTTAAATTCTGAAGTCCCAGAAAAATTTAGCTTCTTTATTTTCTATGACTTTCTCTATTTTATGGTCCCACCAGTTCTTGCCTGCAGGCAAATAGTATTTCCTGATGCATCTTCCAATGCACCTTTATTGCTACTTTGTCATGTCATTGCTTGTAGTCGGTCTGTACAATCTTCTTGCAGCAGCTAACCAGGTTATCCACTGCTTCTTCAACTTCTTTGCATAGGTGACATTTGCTGTCTGTTGATCTCTTCTCAATTCTGGCTTTGTATGCATTTAAGGCTTGGCCTTGTGCATCCAGACTTAGCCCCTCTCTCTTTCTTCAACTTTCCTGCTCGTGGCCATTGCCAGCTCTTGTTGTTGTTGTTGAAGTTTCTGGGCATTCTTTGAGACAAATTAACAGAATCACAGAAGAGTCCAATCCCCTGCTCAGGGAGGAAATCCTATATGATTTCAGACAAACAGAAGTACTTAAAGTGATGATGTAACAAAGTGTTAGGCTTTGGTAATTAGGATTTGGTTGTAAATCACAGACCTTGACATTATATATTTTAATTAGTCTGCAATGTTCAGATTTGGTTAAAGTATATCAGCCACAGTGTGACTGAGCTTGATTACTGTCTATCCGTGTGAAGTTATACACTATATATATTTGTATATGCGCACGCTCACACACATATCTATATATATATGAGTGTGTGTGTGTGTGTGTGTGTGTGTGTGTGTGTTCCAGCATAACTCTGGAACACCATGAGCAATTTCAACCAAACTTGGTACACAGATGACTTACTCTCTGGAAACAAATACTGTGCGGGTAAGACACCCCTAACACCCCTTGATAGGTGTTCTGACCCCTCGGGTGGGATGTTCTGTGAAGATATAGCCTACAGCGCAGTGGAGTTGCCATGGTAATGGCTTCACATACTTCACAAGGGGGTGTTTGTAACAGGGCCTGCCTGTACAACTAGAGACCGACACAACTTACATCATGCAGAGATGACATTTCTTGATGCTTCTGGGGCACATTTTTAACTAATTTAATAATCGCCAAAATCAGGGCTCAGGGAGAAGTTGTTCTTGCTATCGCCTCCTCAGGAATTGTGGAAATGTTAATGGAAGGAGGGAGGACAGCGTATTCCTCACTTAGGTTGCCACTTCACATCGCCATTCCTGTCTAATACAGGATTGGGATAAATAAATAGCCAGACAATGCCGGGTTATCGGCTAGTTGTATATAAAACATATATATATATATATTTAGGTTTATAGGTTTTGCCTTCTAGTGGTATCCCATATGTATTTGGCTCAGTAGGTAACAAGATGGATTGCATTAGCTTTCTTCTGAAGCTAATACTTTCTGTATAATCTATTACAATTGCCCATTTCTTTCATGGTTATATCCAGAAAAAGGACCAGCTTGACATTTGACATTGACAGATTTGACATTCTCCACCACCTACAGAGGCTCTTGCCATTATGAAGTGGTGGCCTGCTAAACCATCTGCCCCTGCTGTTTTCCTCCTCCTGTTTCTTTCTATTAAGCCCTGAGCAATTTGGCAATGATAAGGAACAAACTGGGCATGGAAGTAACGGGAAGACAAATCATTAGCAGAAACAGTGAAGGAAGTTGTCCAAGTGCCCTCAACCTCTAGAATTGGCAGTATTGCGCTTAACCAGATTTTTCAAGGAGAAAATAGCTCCTTCAAATTTGAGGAAATAAAGAATTAGAGTGGCAGTTACAATACTAAAAGATCAAGCGGATAGAAAAAGGTTGAAACAATTCTTGGGTCAGGACAATTGAACATTACAGTAAGTGAGGAATAAAAGTAAATTTGTATACCTGCAATAACCAAATATGGTTTGTTTGATTTTCGCTTTCAGGTAATGTGTACACACTATTGTCTGAAACTATAACTTATAGCTTAGCATATTATGCAGATGTTTTACTCATGGTTAAAACACTTTGGCTTAGCATGATACATTAGTCTTTATGTATGATTAAAGAAGTTGCTTTTTTTTCTTGTATCTTTAACCACTAATATTCCAAAGTTTTACTTTTAACTTCTCACAAATTAAATATACTAACAGAAAAACTCCAGGCTAATCTCTGGTATCTGCTTAACTCATGTAAAACCTATATATGAAAAAAAATGTTTTTATTTTCTTTATAGGCACCTTTTTTGGATATTTTAAATACAATGCTGGACCCTTATCTCCCCTTAACTATTGAGGAACAAGAAGAATGGGGAGATCCAGTGGGAGATCAGTCTTGCAAAGAATATATTAAAAGTTATTGTCCATACCAAAATATTAACCCACAGGTACTATTGCATTTTGTGCTGATTAAATATTATTGAATTGTAGTTAACTAAAACCTTAAATTTAGAGGTTTAGACAATTTAATGAAATCCACTCAAAATGAAGAGAAACTAAAAGTAACCATAATGAAGCATATCCTTCTAAAAAGCAGAGTTCAACAAACAATAATTCAATGGCAGGAGTAACTAATGGGAAAAGGAACTCAGCAGGGGTGGAAGTTCTTAAAAGGAGAAGATACCAAAGGCTCAGTTACAAACAGTTTCAGTGTCTGGGAGGGGGAAATGGAGGAGAAAGAAGCCAATGTAGGCGATTAAAAATATCAGTTATGGATCTCCCACTATTCAGTATTTTGATTAATTATTTATATGAAGAGGAAAGGTAGTCAAGTTTACCAATGATACAGAATTAGGCAGAATACCTAATACCCTAGAAAATAGAAACAAAATTCAAAATAGTCTGGAGAGATCTGAGAGACATGCAGAATTTAATTAATAAATTAAAATGACAGAATAAAATTTAACAGAAACAAATGGAAAGTGGATCACTCATAAAAAAGAAATGGCAGGTACAGGTACAGGATAGCTGGTTTGGTAATTCTGTCTGGATCTCTGTCGCCAAAGTGTGATGGACTACATTGCTGCGGTCAGACTACTATCTAATCAATAGGGATAGCAATGACAATGCAGGCAAAACTGATGGAAGGGGATTTAAGGGGGATGCATAACTCTTGAGTAAACAGATAACTTTCCCATATCAATTGTGAATAGGTATGGCTGCACCATAAGATTAACTCCGTCTTGCTTTACCCTCAGATAACCGACTTCCTTGGTTATATATTTCCAAATGAGGAAAGAGTGGCAGCTAGGGCAGAGTTAAAATCAGTGCCAAAGTTTCATTTGAATTTTTTTCTAGTCTCAGACAAAGGGTTTATGGAGGACTTTCAACAGAAGACAAGTGCAACTGTTTATCAAGTCAGAGATTAGATCTTCTCAAAATTGTCAGCTATGGCTACAATCTGGATAGATTTTTCACCCATATAATTAACTCTGTTTAATGCTTTTTTTCTGCTGACATGGTAAAGCAACTTCCACCAAGTTAAAAATTTATCCCTGCCCAGATTGGTATCAGTAATTCCATCCTGCTAACTCAGACATTTCCTTTCTTGCCCTCACTTTTTTTTTCTTTTTAGAGTTACCCTTCTCTTTTTATCACAGTTTCTGAAAAGGATGAACGAGTTCCCATGAGAGGATTGTTAAAATACATCAATAAACTTAGAAAAGCCGTACAAGATCATACTGAAAGCAACAATTCAGATGATAAAGGTATTACTAAGAATTTTTAGATCACATTGGCGGTATGGTTAATGAAACAATTGCAAATGTTTGCCCAATCCACCAGAAAGAAGCATATGGAAGGAGTCATGATAAATATGTTTTCCATAAAATTGAAAGTCCAATTTAGGAACAAGAACAAAACTTCAGCATTGCTCCCTTCATTAAAAAATTGGAAAAATGCCTCCTAGCAGGTAATTTGGGTTAAGAAACCAGGTTACTTTTAGCAAACACTGCAGCAGCCTCAACTTCAGTTGGTGGTCATAAGCCCTTTGTTCAGTGCCGTCATAATTTTGAACAGTTAGTAAACAAATATTCAAAGGACTACCTGCAGTAGTTATTGAGAAACCCATCCTCTAAATTACATTTTTGGCCCCCCAAAATATCTGAAATGCTCTCCTGTTGTGAAAATGAATTGGAATAAATAGGTAGGAGGCACTAGTAAATTATTTCCAGAATACCATCAGACAGTAAATGTTCAAAGAGCTATACAAGAATACCCAGAAGTGCTTTTCAAAAGGCAACCAACCAGACTTCCTTAGTTTTTTTTCTTTGAAAATGTTTCGCTTCTAATCCAAAAAGCTTCATCGGTTCTGAAGGACTAAAGCTAAACATTTTTTAAAGACAAAAAGAAGAAAGATTGGTTGCCTTTTGACAACCATGATCTGGATGATTGATAATCTCCCTAGATATCTTTCCATGTTACCAATATGTGTGGTTATTTATGTTTCAGAATAGCATCTTTCCTGTCCTATTAATGCAGTGATTCTCAACCTTCCTAATGCCGTGGCCCTTTAATACAGTTCCTCCTGTTGTGGTAACCCCCAACCATAAAATTATTTGGGACCACGTATGGGAATATGTGTTTTCCAATGGTCTTAGGCGACCCCTGTGAAA
>JANHGC010005182.1:284838-294899 GCA_027560395.1 Boaedon fuliginosus | reverse complement strand
GGCCAGGCAGTGTCGACTGGCAGGGCCGCGGGCGAGGGCCTTCTCTGTGGTGGCTCCGTCCCACGTTCCCTGCGGAGATTAGAACCATCTCTAGCTTGCCCATATTTCGCAAGGCAGTGAAGACCTGGCTTTGCCAGCAAGCGTGGCCTTAATTACCTCCCCTCCCCCCCGTGTATGATTGAGTGAGCGAATATGTTTTGATTTTTATTATATAGGCAAATGTTTTTATTGTATTGTCTGCCACCTCAAGTTCCCCATATGGGTGAAGAGAGGTGGGATATAAATCAAATAAATAAATAAAATAAATAAATAAAAAGCAGAAAACAAACGATTTTGAGGAATAATTGATTACAAGACAGAGTTGGAAGAGATACCAATCTTATTTTGCTTACATTTTTTAGCTATCTATATATATAAAAAAGAGATGTGGCAGTGTGGGTGGGTGTGTTTGTTTGCTTGTTTGTTTATGGGTATGTCCTCAATAGGCTCTTCCATGCCAGCACCAATCTGCCCCAAATTTGGCACACACATACCTTAACTTCCAGTGACAAACAGTGGCTGGGTCACAAAAAGTTTGTTGGCTTCTTTCCCCAAAATTTTTGGGGCCAAAGTGGACCCCTCCACACACACACACACACACACGCTTTTACTGCTCTACTGAGGCCTGAAGCTCTCCAGCCAATAGGAGCAACCATGCAAATCGGCCACAGAATGCTCAGCAGTCCCCTCCTCCAGGCATTTAAAAGCCAACTGCAACATTGAGGCCAACATTTCCATGGCTAAGGGAGGAGTTTTTAAGCTTTGCCCCTATTTTATAACCTTCCTTGCCACTGTCATTAAAGCAAATCCCTGCCATTGTGAAGTTAGTTACCACAAAGTCCTCGCTTTACAAGCCAAATTAAGGCCAACATTTCTGTGGCTCTGGCAAACATTTGTTTGGTTAATTTTGAACCTCTTTGGTGACCCTTTGCCACAACTGTTGTTAAGCAAGTCAGTGCCAGTGTTACCTGCAACAGAGCTGCTGTACAGACAGTCCTCGACTTATGACTACCATTGAGCCCAACATTTCCGTGGCTAAGCAAGGAGTTGTTAAGCTTTGCCCCACTTTATGACCTTCCTTGCCATGGTTGTTAAGCGAGTCAGTGCCAGTGTTACCTGCAACAGAGCTGCTGCACAGGCAGTCCTCGATTTACGACCATCATTGAGCCCAACGTTTCTGTGGCTAAGCGAGGAGTTGTTAAGCTTTGCCCCTGTTTCACACACTCCACCCACTTACTTTCATTCCTAACATTACCGCCAATCTGATTTTCAAGCCACTTTCCACTCACCCCCAGCCACCACAATTATACTTCTTTTAAAAAAAAAACCTGAGCAAGGCCAAGTAAGCAGCTAATAAATAAATAAAATAAATAAAGTTTGCTCCCTTCCCATTCTCCTAGAATAGAATCCTTTGGCTTTCAAGCAAGTCTTAAAATACCTTCTCTCTTTCTGAGAAAACAATAGCTTTTCTTAATCAGAATGTTTCTATACTGAAAAACTGTGATTCTTTACTCAGAAGTTGTCATCTATGACATCTGAAGACTTCTGAAGAGAAAATAATTTCAGAGAACTTCAATGAACTTGCTTCAATCAGGCACCAACTTTTAGAACAGGGAATGGCCACCCTGTCCACAGTCACAGGAAGTCCAAAGGTGCTTTTTCAAAAGGCAACTGGACTTCCTTGTTTTTTGTTTCCTTGAAAACATTTTGCTTCTCATCCAAGAAGCTCCTTCTGATTGAATAGTGGGGAATGGAAGGATGTATATTCTTTTCAGTCATCTGATCATTAGCACACTGAAGGCTGATTGTTTAGCTGCTAATGACCAGATGACTGGAAAGAATACAAATCCTTCCATTCGCTACCATTCAGTCAGAACTGAAGAAGTCCTTGGATGAGAAGTGAAACTTTTTCAAGGAAAAAAATAACCCAAGAAAGTCCAGCTGCCTTTTGAAACACACCTTTGGGACAATCATGATCTAGACGGTAGAGAACCTTCATAGACAGTAAGAGGAAGCAGATAGGACAGCAGCTGCTGCCAGCCTTTGTGATGCTGGGTCAAGATCCTGGCAGAAGGCATGTCACCAATGTCTGTCACAGGTGATGAGCCACATACCTGTCCCTGCCAGCCCTTTTCCTCCAACATCAGACCAAAGTTGTCTTTGGTCCTAACTTCTGAATAAGCACAGGAGGCCTCTTAAGAATTTAGCTTAACTAACTCCAAAAAGGAAACAGTTTGGGCAAGTAGCTAATTCCGTAAAGAGGCAGAACCCTTAAGGAGAGGGGGGAAATCAAATATTTTAACATATTTGTTTTGCTTTTGTTGTTTTTTTGTACTGGAAAAATATGGCATCCATCAATTATCCTGCTAAAATATGTGTTCTTATTGACTGTGAACTGAAGCTAAAATGAATATCAGCAACAATTTTTGACCTGGCAAAAATAAAAAATCGGGTAGAATGAGACTTTGAATTGTAATAAAACGTGTTATAAAAATAAATAATGCGATGCTAAGTTCAACGTGCATGACCAGCTGGCTGAATATTTATTCATTTAAATGTGTTTTCCTTTCAAAGAAGGTACAATAGGTATATATTGTAGGATTTGAGAAAATTGCTATATATATATTTGCTGGGTAGGCAGCAAGTATGCCACTTAGGTTACCATGTAAGCTCTGCTGAAATTGAAGTTTAAAATATCAAACGCTGCTGAGACTATAGAATTTGCTTCCTACAACTTTTGACACAAAGACATTTTTGGAGTCTAGTTCCCAGAAGCTCCAGTGAGCATGGTAATAGTCAAGAGTTTATGGGAGATGTATTCCAATGCCTGAAAGGCCAAAATTACCAGACAACCCAGCCCACCTTCTTAAAATGTTTCTCCTAGCACTGCACTTTGCTACTAACATTATCAAGCTATTTGATGGCTATGAAAGGTGATTGTTCCACAGTCAACAGCAAACAGACTGACACAGGTCTGGCCATTGCCCAAACACAGAGCAGATGGAGACTGTCCCTTCCAACAGAGGGAGGTTTCTGTTCCGTAACACAAACCAGACAGGAGAGTGGCAGACAAATTTGAATACCATGCAGTATAAATAGAACTCATATTTGATATACAACAGTCACTGGTGTTCTGTTTTGTTTCTTAGTTTTTCTATAAAAACCAGAAATTCTCACATACTTGTGTGGCTGCTTATCTGTTCAGTTTGCTGAGGAGAGATTTGACACTTGGGAACATTACAATTTTGAGTAATACAAGATAAATATAAGTCACACTAATAGATAAAAAAATGAATAAGTTACCTGTATCTACCAGGTTCACTGCTGAACTTATTCATGGTGTGTCGAAAACTGCGGACTATATCATGCAAGCCGACTTGGGTTGTGGTGTAATCATGATACAGTTCACCATAAGCTGTGATGTTTTCCTGACAAAACAGTGGGATATTGTAATTATTCCTCTGATAATAGTCTTAAAGAAGTGCTCACAAGCTGGATTTGGCACATCCACACTTTTTTTTTCAATTCCCAAAGCTCAGAGTCTTATATTATGAGCACTTTTAAAACTGAAAGTCCAAATAGACAAATCACTATCAGGGCCACAGCAGGTTCAGGAAGCATGGGTGGGCCAATGGGGCTACTGGGGGTGGGTCGAGTGGGGCTGATAGGCTAAATACGTGCAGGACAGTGAGGGATTTGGGGTAGACCAGTGGGAGTCCAATTGCCTTTTGAAAAACCACCTTTGAGACAATCATGACTTGGATGACAGACAATCTTCATAGACATTTATCAGCCTCTAGTTGATGATTTGCACATTTGTCCCCCAAACACATTCCAGTCACACTTAATATATTGCAAACCCCTGTATTACATTGACAGAAACCTAACAACTTATGAAGAATTATATAGCACCCAACAAATGCAAGAAAATCTAAGCATTTATTCCTTATGGAAAGACGAAGCTGAAAAACTGTTACCGGTGGGAGACTTTTATTGACTTGTGGCTCATCTCTCAGATGTGTTGCTTCTAAGAGATATTTAACAGCACTGATGCTAAATCCATCAACTCCTTTGCCAAGCCAAAACTTAATAATATCCTAAATAAAGAGCAAAAGAAGAATTAGTGTGTTTGCTTATTTCCACATTGTCATGCTTACAACAAGAAAATACCTCATTCTATTCTAAATGTCCGATGTTGCCATTTTTAGCTTTTTTTCATTTGTGTTCTCGTTCTTTTCTTAGATTCAGAGAACAAGCCTCAGTGCTTCTTGGCACATTTTGTACAACATTCTGTATTGGCCACTGTGTTGAGCTAAGACTTAAGAACATCTATTTCACAGGCTTTTTGTCTGTATTTCAAGCCAGTGCTGACTCTTGGCAACTTCCTTGGAGAAGCTTGTGCAGTTTTCATGACAAAATTTTCTTTTTCCTAGGGATTAGAGAAAGCGATTGGCCTAAAGTCACCCAGCTGGCTTCATGTCTAAGGCAGGACTGGAACTCCCAGTCTCCAAATTGCCTTGAAGCCCTATGCCAAAATGGCTTTTATTTCACTCATTGGTCCTTTCTGATTTTAAACTCTATTTTACTGGAAAAGTACATGTGAAACTAGCTTTTCTAGGGTACACTACTTTAGGTTGGAGGGAAGCAGGTTCTGCTTTTGGAAAATTAGCATCAAAACAGACTCTTTATAATAGAGAGAACCCATAAATAATACCTCTGTTTGAATCAACAGCCTTGCTGGATTGGGCCTAGGCCCATCATAGCTCAGCATTCTCCCAATGACCAACCAGATGCTTCAGGGCTGATTGCAAGCAGGAGATGGAGACATACCTGTCTCTCATCATTGTTCCTCTACACTGGTATGTAGAGACATGCTGCCCCACCCTGAAAGCAATCATTTCTTTTTCCAGACTCATGCGGCTATGAACTTATTGAATTGCATGCAGAGAACATCTTGGTCCCTGAGCAGGTTAGATTCATCACTGAACATTCAGCGATGGATCAATTTATAATTTAACAACATCCAGCAGAGAAATACTTCAGTCTATCAAAAGGTGTCCTTTATGTTGCTTTTGTTGATTTTAGGCTCGCCTCAATTCCATACGACATGGAAGGCTCTGGAGGAAACTAACTGCCAAATGGATTGATTGTTGTCTCCTTAAACTGATAGGGAGCAAGAGGGCTCAGTGGTTAAAGATGCTGAGCTTGTCAGCTGGAAAGCTGACAGCCCAGGTTTGAGACCTGAGCGCGGTGCCACAGGGTGAGTTCCCGTTACTTGCCCCCAGCTCCTGCCAATTTAGCAATTCAAAAACATGCAAAGGTGAGTATTTTCATGCTGGCCACATGAGGACAGAAATGCATCTTGGGCAATGCAAGCTCCCTCAGTTGAGAATTAGAGATGAACACCCCTTGAGCAGGGGTCCCCAAACTTGGCTACTTTAAGACTTGTGGATTTCAACTACCAGAATTCCTCAGCCAGCCAGAGTTGAAGTCCACAAGTTTTAAAGTTGCCAAGTTTGGAGACCTCTGCCCTTGGGTCAGTCATGACTGGACAGGGGAAGCCTTTAAACCTTAAACCTAAACTGATAATAAATCTCCATCATGGCACAACCACCTTTTAAGTAAAGGAAAATCTCAATGGCAATTTAACAACCCTCTCCAACACACACACACACACACACACATATAAAAGGGCATTAAACAATCTTATAAAGCTTTAATCACCTTATTGCTCTCTAGGGAACAACTTAAAATTATGTAGTCTATAACAAATTTTGTAGTATTCTCAAAAAACTGCTTTAAATCTTCAATTAATGACAGACTTACTGAGCCAGTTAAAACCTTTAAGCATCTAGGTCAGGGGTGTCAAACTCACAGCATCACGGTGGTGTCACGTGATGTATCAAGACTTCCTCCCACTTTGCTAAACTGGGTATTGACGTGGCCAGCACATGACACATCCAGCCCACAGGCCGGCAGTTTGACAGCCCTGATATAGATGTTCATTTTCAGTCTTCTACTATTGGATTCATTAGGCAAATGAGTTTAACACAAGAGCTGAAGAAGAGTCCCTTGAGATTACTGTACCAAATATACAGTACATGTCAAATGGCAGCAACTACATCCTTGCAGCAAATGGATTGAAGCAGCTAAAAAGCTAAAGATGAGTTTGATCCTATATGGAATACTCACTTGGGCTTGTGCATAAAGACATCTCTAGATCTGAAAATGTCCAATTAAAATTCCTAAAAACTACCAAACGTGCCCCTCATTCAACTCTTAATGTTTGTTTGTTTTTAATGTTCTCGAATGGCTAGAACTGGCTGCATCTCCTTTGAGTCTTGCTTGAGACCTTAGATTCTTGTCAATTGTGGAACTTCTTTGATCCATCTTCCTTTATGGAGTTCTTGGTGCTCACAAAGCTTGATTGTTTGCTTCCAGATGTTACATTATACCCAATAACTTGCACTAGTAATGTTACCTAGTCAGATAATGAAACATTTACAAGGAAAGATTCTAATTCAGGCAAACCCAAGCTTCTTCTGAAGCAGTTAGTGGTAATTGCCTATTGAGGAAAGCACACCCAAGCTTTGGAATGGTCTTCAGCTGTCTTCTTCCTCACCCTTCCAAATTGTATTGTTTGATTAGAAGCTGTCTAAAAATCTTAACAATAAAAATACTATTGATACTTACACGCATTTCGTCCTGAACATTAGGATTACGAAAATTTAAATCCGGCCGTTTTTTTCCAAACTGATGAAAATAACATTGGTTCCTCATAATATCATACTGCCAACTGGAATTTCCCAAGACGCTCACCTGATTGCAAAAGAAATACAATATATTTTTAACACGTTATTTCATCTGATTCCCATGAAACCTTGAATATCCAAATATAAAAATAAGGAATGGATTTGTTTTTCTTTAAACAGTCATGTTTACAGCAAACTATTTTCACACAGCAATCAGAAAAGCTACCTAAAATAGTGATGGTATTTGTCTTTTTTTATTGTATATGGGACAGATTATCACAGAATAAGCATTTTTTAAAATGCTAAACGCTGACACTTGTCTTTCAGCCTTTTTATTATCATAGCTATCTACGCTGAATGTATTTTTTATTTTTCAGTGTGTTATTTATGTTTGTGAGCTTCTGATTTCACTGTGACGCTATCATATCATTACGAACAATATCATCATGTGTGGAGTTTTGGCCATTTTTCTTTATGAAATAGTGGTGGATTTTGAACTGGGGAAGTTGGGCTTATAGTTTGGAAACTATTGGTTTGTTTTTTTTAAATCTAGGAATATGTCATCTACGTCTAAGAAATGTACCCCATGTTACCAGGCAATCATTCTCCAGTCTCAAGGATTGGCCTTGGCTCAGGATTTAACACCGAGGCAAAGAAATACAAGATCCTGTTTCCCCTGGGAGGAAATTACAGCAGGAACTTCACTTGCCATGCACTCCTCCAGGTGAATGAGAAAATTGGCAATGAGTTAAAAATTCATTAAAAATGCAATTAAAAAAAAGAAAGAAATCAGCTTTCTATGGGGAAACTCCCAAAAATCAATCATTAAAGTTTATAATTTTAAGTCATAAAGACACATGAGAGAAGTGGACAGACTCCTATGACACAAAGTCTTCCTCCTCCTTCTTCTTAAAGATTAAGCATAAGAGCACCCAATTCTTGAAGAATTCCCAACACATTTTGGCGCCTTTTCAAAATAAATAATTTCTTCCCAAACTAGGCTTAAGAGTTTGGCTCATGCCATTTGGGGACCTGGTCACATATTCCTAGCCCTTCGGACCTTGTTATCTACAGACAGACTGGTTGACTATTTTGATTTCTGGTGATTCCTTTAATCTGCACCGTAGGTTCTGATGATGTGTTCATCTTCCATGTGTTTTCTGTATGAATGGAGAGAAGAGCTGCTCCTGCTCCAAGAACACTTACAGTAAACCGCACTTCCAATGTCGACATGCTTAAAGGAACATCCTGTTAGAAATCATATTTGTGTAGGTATTCATATGCTACCTCCTTATCTCATTCAGAACCCAGAGCATGCAAAATACATTAGAACTTTTGGTCACGAACACTTCTGACCATGACCAAATCAGGTTCCAATAAAAAAATTCACAAAATTTTTGGATCTGGTCACAAATAAATACTCGGGTGGTGATCAAACACAACCCCTGACCCAGAAATTCCTGAAAATGAAACATTAGAAGATGAAGAAATTGCCAAAGTTATGGAACGAATTATGATTGTGACCAGAGGTTCTACTGTACCTAACCGAGTACAGTGTCAGTATACTGAGGTATGTACGTACCTCAATTGCTTCCTACCATTTTGCTGACTTCAAAGATTTTTGCATGGGAATCACTATTTGCCATTTTTTCTCTTCTTTGATTCATTTACACCATAATTGCTTTAATTTCATTACAATGCTGCCCATTATGTCATGTTAATGAAGAAGATACATAAACTATTAATACGTAGCAACTATAAATACACAGATCACACAGTGAAATTTGCTTAAATGTTAAGAAGAGGAAGAGGCCCACACTGACAAGTATTGATAACTTTTTCTGACTCAAGATAAATTACTATCATGAAAATAAAAAAACAAATAATAGCCAAATTGGATACCACAAAATAAAGATCAGGAAAATTAAATGGATTCATTTAATCTGATCTACAAAACTGATCTACAAAAAATTGTGTAGATTTATTATTAGGGGACTGGAGGGTAAAATATAAAAAGAATGGTTGTTGGAATTGTCTAGTTTAATGAAAAAAGATGTAGGGGAGACATGATAGCAGTGTTCCAATATCTAAGGGGTTGCCACAAAGAAGAGGGGTCAACTTATTGTCCAAAGCACCTGAAGGCAGGACAAGAAGCAATGGAGGGAAGCTAATCAAGGAGAGAAGCAACTCAGAACTAAGGAGACATTTCCTAACAGTGAGAACAATTAACCTGTGGAACAATTTGCCTCTAGAAGTTGTGACTGCTCCAACACTGGAGGTTTTCCAGAAGGGATTAGACAACCATTTCTTTGAAATGGTTTGTAGGGCAGGGATGTCAAAGTGGCGGCCCACGGGCCGGATGTGTCACATGCAGGCCACACCCACCTCAGCTCCGCAAAGGGGGAAAAGGGCACAATACGTCACGCGACGGCAACATGACACGGCACGTTTGACACCTGTGGTAGAGGGTTTCCTGCCTGAGGAGCGGGCGAGAAGACCTCCGAGGACCCTAGCAACTCTGTTATTCTGTATTCTGAAATGGCTGAAATAAAAGACCTGTGTGGGGAAGGGTGACGTGGAAAGCACGACAGGCTTGCTAACAGTACATCGCTACAGGATGTGAGCATGGCCGCTTTGGTACTTTCCTCACTGGGTCTTACTGTCAACCAACCGGTTGCGTTTCCTGCTTGGGTAACTAAGTAAACTATAGAAGCGGGCTGAAAAAAAATTATTCAGGCTCTTTCCCAGCCTTAAGGGAGGACCCGCTTTTGTCCAAATCTGAATACAAGTACAGGTGTAATTGAGCCCAAAATTTCTGTTGCTAAGCGAGACGGTTGCTAAGTGAGTTTTGCCCCCTTTTATGACTTTTCTTGCCCCCAGCTGTTAAGTGTCAGAAGTCTCAGGGGAGGAAACCTGATTATGAGCAGAGCTGCATTTAATAACAATCGAACAGACAGCACACCACAGAAAGCCTCACTTTTGGATTCAGAGGTTTATCAGAATTTAGAGCATAATAATCTCAGATACTTCAACCTTCCACACTTTTCTGGGCAAAACGCCAACTGTCCAGATAACAAATAGACACTTACACTAATTAGTCCAAAGCCAGAGATGCACGGTTTAATAGGAACGCAGAGACAGGTATGCAAAACTGAATGCTCAAACAAGAATACTTGAACTAAAAAAAAACTAATATAGAGCCTTGGTGGCGCAGTGGTTAAATGCAGCACTGCAGTCTCTGCTGACTTGTTCAGCAGGTTGTCAGATCGA